>JAEMWC010000956.1:100000-187500 GCA_016490735.1 Pachyseris speciosa | reverse complement strand
GGTGACTACAAACCTGGTATTTTGTTGGGTTAGGTTTAGACAAGCAAGCACCTCAATCAATAATAATGCATTCTACATTAGGTATTGATCACTCTATACCATCTGTCAATATCTTAATCGAAATTGCTCACCAGTCTTGCTCTGAAATGATCTTTCTTGTAGAATTTGAAACTGTCCTATTGCAAGAAAGGAGATTCCCCAACCTGTGAAAATTCACAAACAAATTGAGGTTTGGCGAACTGAATGAAACAGCCACACTGCTCAGAACAAGAGCTGAATTATCAAGTCATTAAAGAAAGTAGAAACAGGAAATACAAGCAGGTATAAACTATGCCTATGAGTGGTTTAGTGGTTAGTGACCGAGGGTAAATAGTATAAGTTAATTGTGTACGTTGGACGGGCGAAACAAACACTAATTATAAAGTTGCTCAATGAATAAACGGCATTCGGCAGTAACAATGACGGGTTGTACTGCTCAGAAAACACTTTATAGATTGCTACTCACCACTTGCTGTAAATCTTACTTCCAAAAGAAACCAACGACGAATTAAAAATGGTTGGATGATGATCAACGAACAACATGAACGCCAATGCAAAGCGGAATAAAGTGAAAGCGGAAATTCTTTTGATCAAAGTCCAAAGATTGATTGTCACGCGATCGGACAACCCTCTCTCTCCAGAAATGAGTTATTTGTACGGCATCTTTAATTTAGCTTAAGTATTTTCATCTCAAAGTATTCTGGGTTATCTATAGCTGCATTTACCTTTTCTGTGCTTTTCACAGGAATGTCTGTTCATATCATAGCATACATCATGTATTTTCGGTTCATAATATTATTACACCAGAAATCACGCTCAAGCTTTCGCTGCTTGAGATTACATAACTGAACGCCATAACATCCAAGAGTATTTTATGCCAGAAATTATTTATTGCCAATAAAATAGGATCCCAAACTGAAAACTCCTGGAAAGACCCTGAAACATAAATTACCCTTTTGTAGTTTGATCTTGAATAAAGTGCAGATCCACTAAGTTATTAAACAACAAGGGTAAGACTAATCCGAGGAACTGTAGACCGGGACCGCGGAATAGCGGAACCCAGGGAGCCTCCGGAACCTGCGGAACATAGAGAAATGATCGTGTTTATGACAACTACTCGACTCAACTGATACTACTAGTAATTTGAACAATCACTAGCAGCGATTACGTTGACGGTGACAATCCGCTGAATTCCCGGTTTCCAGTCAAGGAAAGGGGGAAGGTGCTCATTCTCGCGGGCTCATAAAAGGTGGTTACGGTCCTTGTTATCGAAGGCTTTCCGAAAAGGAACCCCTTTTCCCGTCCGCCTTTTTTTTTTCTAGTGAAAAGCCCAGGGAACGAGGTTGGGGGATGACTAAATAATCGAGAATATATGTTGGCAACGATTGGCTAATTACAATTCTCTTTAGTGTATAACGGGAAGTGCTACGCTGCTGCCAAGTCGCTGATGCTGGCACAGGGAGAAGAGGAGTCCTATTTGACCGTATTTTCAGTTAAATTCGCCGTACAGTTGCAGCGCGAATTCATCTTCTTGGTTATATTGGACTCAACCTAAGTTCTTGATCAGATAACAAACAAACGATCGTGTTACGCGGCTTGTGACTGTCAACGCTGCTGTTGAAATCTTATCCGCATACAGTAATGACTGTGGGCTTATCACTAGTGGTGACTAACAGTAAAGAAAGAGACACGTGGTACTCAGTTTCATCCCTTGTCTCTCTTCTTACTCTCGGCACTTCGTGCCTCGTACAGAAAGCTTCGCTTTCCGGAATCGTCGCCCGACGATTGTCACGGATAGGTTTTCAACAGCAGCGTGACTAGCGTAACACGATCACTTGTGTGTGGTTTGACCATGTACGGTGATTCAAATCGACAAGATCGATTCGTGCTGCAATTGTACGGTGATTTTAACTGGAATTTCGGTCAAATAGGACTCCTCTGCACCCTTTGATGCTGGGAGTTAACTCCGAAGAACTTAAAGCCTCTGTTGGTGGACGGGTGTCGAGTTTATACTGATGAGTTGTAAGCAATTTTGACTTGTCGCGCAATCCACTGGTACCATTTTGGTGAATAAACAGTAGCCCGTTATTATGATTGCCACCGAGAAATGCAAAGAGAAACGGGACTCCATAGAAAGATACTGGAAATAGAGAAATCATAGCTGGAAATGACACCTGAAACCTAAATCACAGGATGTAGTCGAGTCCCAACCCCAAAGAGACTTTAACAAGTTTCAATATAAATTTCATCGTTACAACTAATTGTTACATATTTTTAAGATTTTAACCTTTAACTTCCGAATGCAGTTGCAACGAAACCAATAACTTGCGGAGGTTCCGAAGGTTCCGTAGGTTCCGCGGTTCCTCCGTATGCAGTTCGTCAAATTAGTGTTATCTATTAAACAAGACGCTGTATGCGCCTTTACTTGGGATAATTTGCGATGCAGAAGTCGGACGCTCGCTTTCTGATTCTCGAAAACTATCCAGCTAATGGTTCGCTTTTGGGTTTGCAAAAGGTCTTTTTGTTCACGTACGAGCAAAGCGTATAAAATTGTTTTGAGAGCTGCCATCCATATTCGGTGTTTACCTCTACACTAAGTGGAAATATCTTGGAGTTCACTTTGGCTCTCTTAAAACATTTTTTCGCTCTGTTAAGCTTGAAAACGTTCGCATAGACACTTCTCTTAACATATTGGTTATTCAGAACTCGAAAACACGGGAAGAATCGTTGTCACGCATAGTAAAATAATTCGAAATTCAAACTGCGCTGTTTTCATATCAAAAGGTGCTACTTGGCTAAAAACAGGCCAGTAGATATATTTTAACCCTTTAACTCCAGAACATTTTGCCAAAAAACACCTTTTGAAGCTTGTCGAGCCGATTTCTGGTCAGAATCTAGCCCAAAAGAACCAAAACTGCCTGAAACTCTGTTTCCTTGTAGAGCGCCTGGCGTCCCTCTGTTCCTGATGCGGGCATGCGCAATATGCAAATCTCACCGCCCCCTCGCCAATCTCGTTCCCAGAGGCTGCGATCCTTTTGGCCAGCACCAAGGATACGAACCTCTGGTCGAATCCAAAAAAGGACACTTCTGATTGGCTGGTAAAAACAAACCAATGAACATGACCGGATCAAACGCATCGGAAGTTGTTTTCGCGAGGAATGATCACAAGCACAGGAAAATTACTGTCGTTGTAATAATGCGGTTAGAAACCGCCGCGTTTGAGTTTGTAGAGATAAGGCGAAATTAGATGGAATCTTAATAGTCCTCAAACAGCTTACAGATGTCGATTTACAACATGTACTCCGACCAATGTTCAAGGTATTTGTGCCGTTCGTGTTTAAGTAAAACTTTCCACATCAAAACCAATGATAAAGGAGTTGAAATATCTTGTTGAAGAGTTAGAGTAGGCGAGACAATGTGCAGATCATGTTCAAAGAGAGCGTAAGTTAGACGAGGAATGTGGTAGTCGAATTTCGCAACAATATGGTTTCCGTGCACAGAAATTGACAGTGAATTGATTCAATATATAAACAGAATATAGTCGTCTTTAATGAGATTGATCCATTGTGTAATAAATAATTTATACATATACCGTAAAATACTCCCTCAGAGGCTGATTTTTTCATCTATTTTTGAGGAGGGTTGCACTTATTAGAGAGAAGGCTTATCATAAGGGAAATTGGGCTAAGTTTAAAACTGGAGCAGCGATGTTTGGTAATGTTAGGACAATAGTAAAAAGGAATAAAGTTATAGACAACTATTGAATTACTTTCTCCAGCTATTTTTAATCATACTGCTGTTTGAGACCTCTGTCATTTTCTATGCAATGTGTCCTTCAAGGTCAAGTTGTCATAATGGTGCAGCCAAAAACATCTGACTCAGGGTACGAGTACAACACTCTTTTCTCATTCATGATCTGGGTACTGGGTATCAAACTGAATAAAACATTCTATATTTGGCAATAGGAGCAGTTCCTATTGGCTCATACTGCTCGCACTCTGTGTTTATTGCAAGGTTACCATATATCAGTGTCAAAGGAAAATGAAGTGCTTTTGAATCACTCTGTATTTTGATGGACCCAAGATTGCCTCTAATTTGGTGTCTCCTTAATTTAGCCTTGGATGTGCATCTAAAACCCAAATCAGGATTTGTTTTATCTGAAAAGGATCTTAAAGCCCTTAGGACTAGACTATGTCTCCCTTCTTCAATGACGTTATTGTAGCTGTGCAGGCTAAGCTTGGGATACTGGAAAAGACACTTGCATGTAGAAAGTGTTTTCCATACATGGCCAGAACTAGGGAAGAATATTGCCAAAAATTAATACATTTTAACACATAAATGTACAGGATTTTCCAGGATTCTAATAGCCAGGTGTGAGGGTCAGCTATATATTCTATTTTCAGGATTTTCATTTGTTGGTAAATAGATGTGTTACAAAAACTGTGTTGTGGCATAATAAATAGGCAAATAGGCAATCCCCCTCCCCCAGGTCAAGGACAAGTAAGGGGGCCATGTTAAATACCTTAGAGGTCACATTTTAAATGTGCCTGCACAGCTACAATATTTTTAGGGAACTCTTTATGGGTGAAAATATATTTCATGTAATATGTATACTTGAAAGATAAATGTATCTTTTATGAAACCATCCACAGACAAGGTGGCGAAGGGGATGGCAAGTTTTGAATAGAAAAGCTCAATGACCATATAGGATACAACCAAAAAATCCATCAATAATAATGAAACTTTATTTGCACTTAAAAATTACACAATGATGAGAAAAGGTACTGAAACACTGTCTCACTGTAAAAGTAAAAATAATACTAAAAAATATAATTATATCAGATAATCTTCAATTAAATGTGCCGAGTCAGTAGTCTACTTCATGACATCATTAAGAATCTTGTTCTCCAGATAGCAGCTACAGTAAGAACTTCTGGGTGGGCTAACAAAAATTGAGGTGGGACTATTGTTGAGGTTAAGCTTTCATTGGCCTTTTTCTAAGCCAACACTGAAACGATGATTCTTGAGAATCCGAACCTATATTATAAGTATCCTCTAAGCGGGTAATGTAAAGCTTAATTAAACTTGCAAGTTGTAACTGAGCTTCCTCTAAAAGAATCGATGTATGTATCCTTAGAAAGAGTCGTGTTATACAAAGGAAATCGCTCACAAGTTGGCTTCTACCGCATGTATGTGACTGTTTTCTGATTGTTGGTCGATTACCGTGGAATCGCCCCTGCTGACTGCCCTAAATTGGTCCTGCTGAACGTGTTGACATAATCAACAGCCGCCATTTTGTCCTGAAACCTCACGCAGGCGCAATCAAACCGGAACCAGGATTTTCTGGTTCCGGTTTTGGATTCTTCCAGAGCGTCCGTTGCCCTTTCCGCTGGACAAGGGTAACGTAGGCTCTGGGGACGAGATTGCCCCCTCGCCTTCTACCTTTCGCTTTCTCTCTTCCCCTTTTCTTTTGCTTTTCTTGCCCCACTTTCTTTCTCTCTTGCTGGGATTTTTCTGGGCTTTCTTTCGATGGGAAAAGATTTCAGGAAAACTTTTAGGATCGTAGGATTAGATGGAAGGAAGTACAGGGAGGTAGTGGAACACGATTTACGTTCAAATTTTCGGGTCAGCCTCACTTGTTTTTTTGTGTGTGTTTTCTCCGGCCTGTTTGACGGAATCGTGCTCATTCGGGTATGGTTTGAAAGATCTCTTCTCCCTACAATACTTACGGGTGCTTTTGGCCGGCATAGGAGTGAAAGGGTTAAATTTAATTTACTTGATGGAGGTAAAAGGGTTTAAAAGAAATCTAAGAATTCGCAAACTTGTCTCTTAAATAGAGCTGTCACAGCGATGAGTTGTGATATCTGCCCGATCAAATTACACATAAACAACTTAATGTAAATTTGCGATTTTTCTAAATATAGAACTGTCACAACACGTGCTAGACCTCCAACCGATTTCTTAAATTCCGCAAACCCTTTTCACGCGGACAAACTTTACTGGGTTAAATTCTGGGTGTTTTCTGGTCAGCAAGATTTTTTTTCTAGCAACCCAGTGGGCAGGATATTTTTTCCCTTCGTGTTGTAATTTTTTTCTATTACATTTGTGGTGCATGCAATTTTTTTCTTCGGACATGCGCTTGCAGGAATTTTTTTCAAAATCACCCAACCCCCCACCCTCAAGAGTTAAATGGTCGGCCCCTGAAGGTGGTTTTCAAGTCACTTGAAACTTTATTGAATCGTTGCAACTTTCCCACTATAATAAGATTTTACTTAGGCCTTCACGCACATATTTTTGGCTAAGTAAAACTTAGTAGCTTTTAAGTCTTATTTAACTGCCTATTGTAAAGAGAATGATCCAATGCTGTGCACTTTGGACTACGATGAAACACCGCCACGTGCCTTCTATTGTGCATTGGCGAAAAAAACACCGCCACGTAATTGTGTTGTGCACTTTGCTGCACAGGAAAACAAAACGACTGAAATCTAACATGATTTGTAACTCAGTATAGTTACAGTGTCCCGAGTAATAAAAGGCTAACAAAGCCAGAAAGCCACATGAATGGCTGGTTGTACGGAGTACAAATGCGGAGAACTGATCCTCTTGAATGAAATTCAGCAGAACGTAACAGTTCGATTCCGAACAATGAAGTTTTCCTTGAACAAAATCAGTCGTAATGTATCTAAACAACAGGATTGCAAGACTATACTAACTATGCTGTAAATAGCTAAACACAGTAACTTCGACCACGTGACTATGATTCCTTCTGACGTTCACCCTTGTTGTTTACTCTTTAATACATCGATCGTCTTTGCTTTTAATTTCATTCCACATAATCACTTTTACAACAAACGGCAAGCGTCATTTTAATGTTAACCTTTTCTCAAAAGAATTGGTAATTGTGTCTATAGCGAGCAAAATAATTTCGATTTGCGGCCAACACGAAATTATGACTCCCTAAAAACTTAGGAAACTACTTCACATTACGGATCATAATGAATAAGGAATATCGATCATATACATGAACAATTTTTTCTGAGGAAAATGAGGCCCGGTTCAAGCGTCGAACTTCACATGTGCCGAAAGTAATGCAAATGAGCGAAAACCATAGATTTTTCTCATTTGCATTAGATTCGGCACATGTGAAGTTCGACGTTCGAACCGGCCCTAAGGAACATTGCGATTCAATTACTTGTAATCGGCGCAAAGCACGGGGAAAATTCGCGCGAGCTAGTCAATATTGGTGTTGCTTCTTATTGGTTGAAAAAGTGACGCGAGTTTTGCTAAGGGACGGACCTTTAGAAATAACCGGAATTTTTTTTTTGGGGGGGGGGGGGTGGTGAAAAATTTTCGATGCATGAATGTTTTTTTTTTTAAGTCCACCTGTCTGCAGGATTTTTTTTCCTGAGGCGCATGCTTTGAACGAATTTTTTTTTCCTTCCCAAACATTTGTTCCTTTGTAACTAATCTACGATTTACGCAAGTAGTGGTCCCAGGGTACGGTTGAGCGCCTCGCAGGCAGCACACGTTTATTTTGTGCTCCCTACTTTTAAGTTTTTTTCTAGTTTTCTAGCCTTTTTTGCGCCTATCATATCCTCTGATTATTATTATTACCATTAATATCAATGGCACTGGCTTATTCAAGAACAATTTTGGTGGCAATATCTTCTTTCCAGACGAGAACCACCATAAACTCAAACCTATGGCGTTCACTCTGCCAACTCGGGATATCAAGAACAAAGCCTACCAGAAGGGGATGTAGAGCCGGCTTGAGGAAGCTCAAGACGTCATTTTCTCTCGAAAGACCTGCATTAGAAAGCACTGTACCTAACGTTGCTGACTCTATTCGAAATTTTCCCTTGGATTTTAGAACTTTTCAAGATTCTCAAACTGGGCAGAATTTGCATAATCTCACTAAGAGCTACTTAAATATTCAAGATGACACCTCAAGCAGTACTAGTACAAAGGACGACATTCCTGCAAATCATCAACAATCCATCAAAGAATATTACGTTCCTAAAATTATGCTTACAAATGTGATGTCTCTTGTACCGAAGCTAGTCGAGGTACAGGAATTTATCAACTGAAATGATGTCGACCTAGCGTGCATAACGGAAACTTGGCTGAAGAATGAGATTTCTGACAGCGTCGTTAACATCCCCGACTACACTATCATTCGTCGCGACAGGCAAACTGACTCGCATGGTGGAGTGTGTCTTTATATCAGAGACAACATCGGTTTGAAGTACCAGCTTCTTGACGACATTAAATGTTGGGGCACCCAACGACAAGTTTCGGTAGATATCTGTTCGGTGGAGGGTAATTCGCCTTGCACTTTCGGCGTCGATTTAAGAGTGCACTCTGATTTTCGTAACTAAAACGTAGCCTAAAAGATTCTAAATTGGGAAATCCTAGCCCCTGAGGTTTTCGGAAAGGTCGTAATTGTTGTTTTTGGCAGTCAAAAACGTCAGCTAGCATTTTCGGAAAGAAAATAATTCCCTAGAAAGTTCGTGGAAAGTTGATTTCAGCTAGCATTTTTCTCAAAGGAAGATTTTCTTCCCTAACATTTTCGGGCAATTAAAATTTCAGCTAGGGAATCCGAACAGATGAACTTCTTCTAGCTTATGAAAAAATCGCTTTAAACAGACCTCAAACACCATAACGTACTTGAAAATGCCTTTCTACAGCTTTTGCTTGATTTGGCTCGCTGGGTGCCCCTGTTTCCTGCATTGTTCTGGTGGTGGTTTACCACCCGAGGCAATCTACTGCGAATGACAACAGTTTACGAGAATGTCTGTTTGACTCTTTAACCAAGGTGGAGGCCCGACTTCCCAGTTGCGCTCTCATCATTTGGGGTGATTTTAATCGCTTTAATACTAACAGCTTGATAAACCATTTCCGGATGAAACAAATTGTTAAGGCACCTAATGAGAAATGACGCTACACTTGACTTGATCATTTCAAATCTCCAGGCATTCTACAACGATCCAGCCACTTTTCCACCATTTGGCTTGTCCGACCATGCAACTGTACTTGTAAACCAGAGAACTAGAGCCAAGACTCCGAAATCAACTCAGTATATATTAAAGAGAGACCTACGTCCTAGCCGTAAAGCTGAACTCGGCCGGCGTTACCTGAGTTCCCTTCACTGGTCACTTTTGTTCACATCCCTTAAGTCCTGTGACGATCTTGAACGGGCTTTCAGGGAGGCTATACTAACTGGTCTGGACATCATTATGCCCCTTAAAAGAGTGCGCCTGAACACCAAAGACGCCCCCTGGATGACTCCAGAGCTTAAGTCAACGATCATCAAGCGACAAAGAACCTTCCACGACCTGGGCCCCAACTCCATTCAGTACAAGTCTTATAGAAACACTGTCAATCGCAAACGTAAACTCTGCAAATCAAAGTTTTACGAATCCAAGATCCAACACCTCAAAGATAAAGATCCTAAAAGATGGTGGAACGAGCGTTTGTTGTAAGCGGTTGAGTAGCTCACTCTTACGCTTAGGCGACCTACGTAACTGCATTAACGTACCTGAGACTTAACGATCTACCCCCGGAAGACCTTGCAAACTCACTCAACGGCGCCCTCCTAGAACCCTTACAAGAATACCGGTTAGACGACCCTCTCGTGCCACTACCCTTAGAGGACACACCCGAATTCCTGGAAGTACCTGAACATCAGGTTTACCAATTGTTGTGCAAGCTGGATTCAAACAAAGCCTGTGGCCCTGATGGAATCCCTAACTGGCTTTTGAAGGAATACGCAGTGTTTCTTGCTTATCCTATTACTAAAGTCCTAAATGCCTCCTTTAAGGAACAACGCCTACCCAGCCTGTGGAAACTCGCTGATGTCACACCTATTCCTAAAAGGAAACCAGTTAAAGACGTAAAAAAGGATTTAAGACCTATTTCCCTTACACCATGTCTTTCTAAACTGGCTGAGGATTTAGTCGTTACTAATTATGTCAAGCCCGCCGCCCTACGAGTTTTAGACGATCGTCAATACAGCGCTGTACTGAAATCCTCTACGACCCTAGCTTTGCTGGAAATGATTCATTGCCTGATTTCATACCGTGAGGGACTAGGTATGAGTCTGTAAATTATGGGATTAGCAACTATTGATCCACATAGTCAGAAAGAGCATGCCGAGATTCACAAAATCCCCAAGTTTGGTGTTAATCTGGCTAGTTTTGACTGAGATACAGGCATTTAAAAACGTAAAAAAATATACGAAGAAATGTATGGAAAACCGGACAAATCCGGACATTTGTCAAAACTAGCCATTTGTCAAAACTAGCCAGATTAACACCAAACTTGGGGATTTTGTGAATCTCGGCATGCTCTTTCTGACTATGTGGATCAATAGTTGCTAATCCCATAATTTACAGACTCATACCTAGTCCCTCACGGTATGAAATCAGGCAATTGCTGGACGGACGCTACAGATGGCAACGGCTCTTCCGTTAGAACTATCTTATTTGATTACAGGAAAGCCTTTGACCTGATTGATCACAAGATTCTTATCACTAAGCTACGTACTTTAAAATTGCCTCACTCCATCATTAATTGGATTATCGATTTCCTTACCAACCATCAGCAAAGAACAAAACTTTCCGAAGGATGTGTATCTGAATGGGGTTTGGTGCCCTCTGGTGTTCCTCAGGGTACCAAACTGGACCCATGGCTCTTCGTCATCATCATCAATGACTTGTCCATTCTCGACGCATTATTATGGAAGTACGTAGATGACACAACAGTTTCCGAAATCATTCCCAAAGGTCAGTCAAGTAGTGCTCAAGAATATGTCGATTCTGTGGCGGACTGGTCCGCAGATAACAGGTTTCAATTGAGTGTAAGGAAATTCGTATATCATTCTCTAAGAACAATGCTGATCTACCACCTTTATTCATTAATGGCTAAGAACTTGAAGTAGTTCAGAATGCCAAACTACTTGGAGTGACTATTACAAACAATCTCTCTTGGAACTTACACATTAACGAAACTATTAAGAAAGCGTCTAAACGACTTTATTTTCTTAGACAGCTTAAACGTGCTAGGGTCTCTACATCGGACTTAGTAAGATTCTACACATGTTGTATTAGATCCGTCTGTGACTATGCTGTACCAGTTTTTCATTCATCTCTGCCTAATTACCTAATTAATGATTTAGAACGAGTGCAGAAAAGAGCTTTATCAATTATTTGCCCTCACTCAAGTTATAACGAATCGTTAACATTTTTAAACATGGATTCACTTTTCGATCATCATAGCTTTTTATGCAGTTCACTTTTTAGTAAAATCTTAGACGACGAAGAGCATAAACTACACCACTTGCTCCCCCCAAGACATACCCCTAAGTACAATTTTAGGCAAAGCCGAGTGTTTGATTTTAGTTACAAAACTAATCGCACAAAGAATAGTTTTATTAACTTTCAGTGTAATTTAATTAACAATAATAAGAATGTATATTAGTTTGTATATCTTATAGAATATTTTTAGTAACTCTAGCATTTTTTAATTTTTTTCCCTTTAGTATATACAGTTATTGTACGTAATTTAGCCAATGGCTACCATGTACATGCTAATAAAGTATCTATCTATCTTATCTATCTATCTTAGAGATTATATCATAATATAATGTCTAAGAGAATCACGTATCATATACGATATATGATTTTCATATATTCATATAACTTCAGAATCAGGTATTATAGTTTATCACTTAGTTCCTTTCTGTCGTGTGTATGTTCAGTAATCAATCACAGATGATGTTAAAATGTGTTTTGGCACATGAGCTGCAGACATTTTGACGTCATCTGTGATCTATTACCGAAAAGACCTAATCAAGGCACAAAGGAATTTTACTTATTTGTCTAATTCAATGAACAGTAAAAAAAAAAAAAATTTCGGCAAACTTGCCTTGTAACCTTCTTTTCCTTGATACTTGTAAACAGTTTCTCCAAAACTTTTCTTTCGCCGTGTTCACTCGCGTCATAACATACTGTTATTTATTGGTGGAAATTTACATTTCACAACTGAGCCAGAATATCAATAGTTCGTAATACATGAAAAGCAGTAGCAATTCAATATATTTATTGATCCAGTATATTTTGTTATTTTGACTACTGTTACTATTTCATATTAAAACCAAAATTGCACTGTCAGTTATTTATTGTTGGGAATTTCCATTACACAGTTGAGTCATAATATAGATTGTTATTATTCACATATTTAGAAACAGAGACATTTCAATGCATCCAACACATTCTTTGTTTTGATGGCTGTTAAAGTTTCATATAAAACAAAATTATATTACAGTATGTTGTTATATAAATGTTATATTTCTAATATTACTTAATGTTCTATCAAAAATATTTTGAAATACATTTTATATCTCAAGAGAGAGATTTTATAGCATAATTATTTGTGATAGCAATATTTAACAATTATAGGTAAATATCCACCACTTTCACCGACGCAGAGCTGCATAATTAGCGGACCAAAACATTACTTTATGTGTGACATTATACCGACAAGCGGTCGGAAATTTGAAAATCTCGCGTTACGGCTGCTCGGAGGTGAATAGTACTTGCTAATCACCTCCGAGTTAACCAATCAGAGCGCGCGAAAAGCACTATTCACTTGTGTGGTATATACTAATAGTGGTAATAATGACTGTAAAAAGCAAGCCATTTATACTATTTGTGTTTTGTTGTATGAAGAAATATCAAACAATTGTTTTTAAATAAAAGTAGTGTAGGACAAATGAAAAATTTCAATTCTCTTTAGGCATTGTTTTATGTTACCTTTCCCCCCTTATCCCATACTTTTAATAACCTTAAGTGCATCTCGCTTCCTGTGCAAGAATTTTTTTTTACGTATCACCGCTCGCAGAATTTTTTTCTGTTTTTTTTTTTTTTTTTTGACAAGTTTCCCTTGCAGGAATATTTTTTGGGAAATGTCACCCCCCCCCCCCCCCTCCCTCCGGTTATTTCTAATGGTCCGTCCCTAACCAATCACAAACCACAATAAAGCAAAACCACAGAAAACGAGAATTACTTTCGACACTCAATTGAATGAAAATTAATAACTCTGACTGGCAATGAGTTTTCTTTTGCGGCTCATGAAATTCAAGGTGCTAAACGATCTTTGAGCTAAAATTTGAGTGAGTTTGGTCGATTCACCATACTATCTCACTCTCGATCGTTTCAGGCGCAATAAATTACAAAAGCACAGGCAGTGTTTTCTTGAAAATGGGGAAAAAGAAACCTGGGTCCACGACGAGAATTGTATGAATTCACAACCATTCGTGCATCGAATGGTGTACGAAGCACAGTACTGGCTTGATCGAATGCTCAATCCAGTCAGCTAATGAGAGACGTGGTTTTCTCTCTTTCAAACCAATGAAATAAGGAAATCGTTGGAAAAAACAAACAAACGAAATATCAGGTGATGAGCTTTCCCTCTTTTAAATCCATTCATGAGCCAGTGCGCATTCCTTTTCTGTGCGATACTCCATCCTCTACTTAACAAACAGATTCCATGTTGCCGTGCGTCTGTTCAGTAATAGATCACAGATGACGTCAAAATGTGGTAAAAACAAAGAAGTGGCACACGAGCTGCAGGCGAGTGTGTCACTGATGTTTTTACCACATTTTGACGTCTTCTGTCTGTTCTGTGATCTATTACTGAACAGACGCACGGCAACATGGAATCTATTTGTTTTATATAATAAAGAAACAAAACGCAAGCGAAAAACTTGTTTATTTTCACATTTCTGGAAAAATAGTTGCAGTGATGACGTAATCTGTGCATCTGTCCTCTAATAGATCATAGCTAAGAACCAATCACAGCGCGCGAACTATTCACCTTATTATATAAACTAAGTTAACATGCACCAAGCCTGCTTCACAAAAGCAACATAATGACATAAAGAAAATAAGAAGATCAATATTTTTGTCCTCCACAGTCGTTATACGGATTTTCCTTCATGTTACTGCTGTGTCGTTACCTTAATTAGTTTAAAGGGCTATCAGCGATATACATCTCGGTACATATCTTTACTCTCCTTTCCAAAACAGCATGAAACAAACACCAAGGTCTTCAAGGATTTGTGGAAAGGTGAACAAATAAAAACGTTTTTGAAAACTGCCTCAGGTCACCTGTGTGGTTATTTACGTGAACGTTCAAGTGTTTCGGGCGATTGTGGGCGTATCCTCGGTACTCGTAAGGGAGAAAAATCGGCTACTGCCGTAGGAATAAATAAAGGTGTTAGTTTCTAAAGAAACTGACCCAAAAACTCAAATTAGCAAAAGACCATGACCAAGACAAGAAATCATTATTAGCGTACTACCAAGCTGTGAAAAATACAGTCAAGAACTGAACGAACCTGAGACTGAAATGGTAGAAAATGAGCCAACCACCAGGTAAGGGTGGTTAGTTAAATTGAGGGAAATATTGAATATTTAATAAGGGTTTAATATTGGAATGTGAAGTTAGAAATTAGTAGACGGATGGGTATGTTTGGGTAAGGGATACTTTTCCTCAAATGAAGAATAGGAAATATTGAAAATTTAACATAATTAAATTCCAGATTGAGAACAAACATGGACAAAATTAACTGGTCCACCGGAGAAATTAGTAGACGGATGGGTATATTTTGGAAGGGATAATTTTTCTCAATTAAAGGATTAATTAAATTGAGGGGAATAGGAAATTGCTGAAAATTTAATATAGGTAATTTGATTCCAGATTGAAAACGAACGTGGACAAAATTAACTGGTCCACCGACGTTTATTCAGATATGTTTCAATAATAATAATAATAATAATAATAATAATAATAATAATTCCTCCAAAGTGAGTGAATCAAGAAATACAACATGATGGAACTGCATATAACATCAAATAGAAACTCGGAAAAAAACCGAGTTTTCAGATGGGATTTGAACCCACGACCCTCCGCGATCTAGACGGACGCTCTAACCACTGAGCTAATGGAGACTCTATGGTGAGCAAGGGTGAAATGTGGGCTTTTGACTGGAACCGCATCACGCGGTCACACAGCCAAATGATGACTAGCACATATGACTCATTAAGGCATATCATGGCGCATATGATTCATAACTGCATCACGCAGTCACATTAAGGCATATCGAAGATGCAACCAACCAAACCATCTTCGATATGCCTTAATGTGACTGCGTGATGCAGTTATGAGTCATATGCGCCGTGTTATGCCTTAGTGTGACTACGTGATGTAGTTATGAGTCATATGTGCTAGTCATCATTTGGCTGTGTGACCGCTTGATGCGGTTCCAGTCAAAAGCCCACATTTCACCCTTGCTCACCATAGAATCTCCATTAGCTCAGTGGTTAGAGCGTCCGTCTAGATCGCAGAGGGTCGTGGGTTCAAGTCCCATCTGGAACTCGGTTTTTTTCCAAATAACAATCATAATAATAATAATAATAATAATAATTGAAACTTATATAGCGCATTTTTCATGACGAACATGATGAAATGCGCTTTACAATTTGATAAAATGATTAAAAATAAATGAAATTTACAAGCAGTTAAGATTAAAAATAAATTAATGTATAAATAATAATAATAACAATAATAATAATAATAATTACAAAGTAAACAATAAATATTTGACGAATTAAAATGTATAAGATTTACAAATTAAAAGCTTGTTTAAAAAGATATGTTTTGACGTGGCACTTAAAACTTGAAAGAGAGTCAAGGCTAGATATTTTACAGGGCAGATTGTTCCAAAGCTTCGGGGCTGCATAACAAAAAGCTTTTCCTCCAAGTGTTGAGAGTATCTTGCCACTAGGAATCTCAAGCATACTTCTTTGGCTAGATCTGAGTAAATATCTAGTTGATGATTTTCGACGGATCAATTTACAGATGTAATCAGGTGCCATGCCGTGAATAGCTTTAAAGGAAAAGAGCAGAATTTTAAATTCATTACGGTACTTAATTGGAAGCCAGTGAAGCTGATATAAGACTGGTGTGATATGACTGAACTTCGGTCGTTATATGTTTCCTTAGATTTTGATCACAACCTGTTGACCAGAAGGATTATGTGCTCTTACATTAAGTCTTTTTGGCATTTTGTTATTCAAACAGTCAATTGGTAATCAGAATTCGTGTCGTACAATTCATGGGTAATTGTGCTCGTAATTTCAAATCTCTCCACTCAGTCCTATTGATAAATAAATAAATAAATAAATGAATAAATAAATAAATTAATTAATTGAATGCCTGAAGGAATGAATGAATGAATGAACGAATGAATGAATAAATGAATAACAAACCGCAAACCGCGGTGATAAACATTTGCATAAAAATGCATTTCTTTTAAAAACCTTTCGTTTTGTATGCTACATCATGCATCTTCAGAAGTGATCGTTATTCATTTTCAATCAAGACTAAGTATTTTCATGAACAATAATAATAATAATAACAATAATAATAAATAAATAAATGGAGAGACAGGCAGATAAATAGATAGATAGATAGATGGATAAATAGATAGAAAGACAGATAGACAGACAGACAGATACACATAAACTTCATTTATCCACGGTAATTTTGTTCAAAAATTTACAATCATCGGCATTTTTGTTTTTGACAAAAGCCGTGAACCAATAAAAAATACACTAAATTTATATACAATCCTACAATACAATTAAAGTACTCAATTAAATATTTGCTACATAAATAAGTCGAGACTATATACAAACTTAGGTCACGGTTCGATAGAGAGACTAAGATCCTTTAATTTATTCTTGAACCCACTGATAGATACCCTGGCTCCAGAGGCCGTTGAAAAAGAAAAAATCCCTGAAAAGCCAAAATAGTTGCCGCGACCTCGCCGCCTAAATTTCCTCCTACATACGAAAAAATAATCTCTGGCACCCAGGGTAACTGATGGACTTCATGTACTTCATATCGTTAGGTAAAAACGGACCGCGCAGGGGGAGGGGCTGGGGGGGGAACTTAAGCCCCCCCCCACTTTTCAACAGTAAAAAGCAAGTAATACTAAAGCAAATCGAAGTTACTTTTCTATTTGATGTTTTACAGAAAACTGATTATTCTTGTTTTAAAACTGGTAGACACTGGCAAATTGCAAGAAGGGACAAAGGGCTTAATTATTTAATACTTATCACCATAATTTATTCCCTCCATAATTTAATCCGTATCATTATCATTTTAGTACCATTGGTGATCTGCTTCAATATGGGGTTCCGACTGTTTTGCATTTCATCCCTTGGCTTTTTTTCTTTTGTATGCCATAAATTGTAATAAATAAATAAGTAAAAATCTTTCGTATGATGCCTATACCAGAAGAGACTTTTTTGTAAACACTTGAAATGTGAGATTCACATGACAGGAATTATCAACTTCAAGACCCAAACATTTACTGGACAGACAGATAGACAGATAGATGGATGGATAGATGGGTGGATCGGCTATCAACGCGCTCTCTCCCCATTCCCCTCGTGGTTTTGTTCACGCGTCTGACATATCAATGATGCATAACTGGCAGATGATGAAACCGGAAATGAGCCCTTGGGCTATTAAAATAATCCGTGACCTCTATTATTATCTTTCATTCGAGCGGTTTCTTGTTATTAACAATCGCTCGGATGAAACATGCACATTTGGATCGGTTGTGAGGTATTTGAGAGATTAATAGCAGATTACACTGCCAATCGACAGGCGATCGAAATATTATTTACATTTCGCTGCACGCAATACCTCACTTCCGGTGGTGCATGAAATCACATCACTCCATATATGGGAGTAATGTTGTTGTCTTGGCTTTCGACCAATCACAGCGAAGCTTTGACTGCGCACTGTTGAAGCCAATGTTGAAGTCGCCGACTGGGAGATTTTATACAAATTTTGTTGTAGTGATTTTAGTTTGGAATTTCCATTGGGCTGTCTGTTCTTGAGTTGTAGAGGTTTAACCGGAGAGAAAGCGCGTTTGGGTCGTTTCTCGTGAGCGCTGCTTGCTCACAACTCAGCAAGATGTCTCGTCGATACGAACTAGGCGAGCAAGATTCGAGAATGGCCCGAGGATCGCGGGCAAATCGACACAAAGTCACTGTGAAAGTTTGCATGTTGGATGATTCTGTGGTTAAATTCGATTTGGAGGTAAGTCCTTTTCTTCTGTAATGCGATGATAGTTGTTCTTTGGCGGTAAACAATTATGAAGTATTGCTGTTTCGTGTTTACACTCGCTTGTATGTGTTTTTCTATTCCCTCTTTGCGAATCTCTTCAACTCTACAATAGCAAATAAAATCAACAGCTGCCTTCAAGAAGGGTGAATTTCTGGCCCTGTCTTTGCAGCTACGTGAAGGGAAAATGTGGTGTTTTGATATGATTGGCCTTTTATCGTTCCTTTTTTATGTGCTGGCATTTTCCAACTCCTTCGTTGCACTGAGAGTGAAGGATTCGGAAATTGCTCATTATCGACATGCGATGAAGTATTCGATGCAGTCGAAATATCTCGGAATGTTTCTCCTCGAAAATCCCAACACGTGCACCCTACGATAAGCCACGACTTTCATAATATTTCCAACTGCAATGATCGTTAAATTATATGTTGTGACTGGAAGACGAGAAACATTCTGAATTTTATATTTTCATCTTTTAAAAAGCGTGTAATTTGCTTATGCAATTGCAGTGTTAGCTTATGTGCCCTCATGCCAATCTACTTCATTGTTGTTTATTTGAAAAATTCTCGGAAGAAATGTCATAACTCAAAATGCAACGCGTCCTTCAGTAAACGAAATGACACGTTTGCGGCATTTCATGTGGAACAAAATCTCCATGATGTCGGAAAGCGAAATCACCATGACTGTTTACTATTTCTTGCTCGTGACCTTCGGAAGCCTTTCTCTCTTGTTTGCGGAGACCAAAACAGAAATCTCTCTTTAATATCTTTCTTTTACTTGTAGCGGGTGCTTGGTACATTTTTCGCTTCTAAAAACATATGAAAATCCTTTAGCTTTGTAACAAGCCAGTAAGGCTAATTTCGTTGTTACGATTTCGGAATTCCCGACCCAAATTTATCCGAGGTAAACATTGTTTGGAATTCGTAACCAGATTATGAAACGCTTTCTTCCATTCTCCGTTTTACGAACAATTTTCAGTATGAAAGCTTAAAGCACTTCCGACATAAACACTTTCTTCGTACGACTCAAAGCTACTTTGGGCACCTTTTGTTTCGTTAACCTAGCAGTTTAACGCAAGATTCGTAAAATTGGTAAATACTGCACATGTGGAAAATGGCGACCAAAAGTAGTATTTAGGGTACTTTAATTTTGAAGCCTTCATCAGCCTTGATCTGAAGAAAGTAATTTCATAATTTCTTTGCAATGTTATGATTTGCGGTCGTATTGAAAATTTATTTTTCTTGTCTAAACGACCATAATTATTTTCCTTTAATCAAATGTATTTTGGGTATGTTATCGTATCAAATTTATTTCGGGTACGTTATCTTTGCAAGAAGCTAATAATTTTTTGAAGGCCCATCAAGGGAATTGTCATGAAAAATTAAACTTGTTATGATTCCTAGGCGAAAGATCTTGTAATTTAAAGAGTATTCTAACATTTACCAGCTGTGGAGAAGATTTTGCAGCTAGAGGTTCTTTTGCTCTGGAATAACCCATTCATCTTTCAACAGTTATGTATTAAGCTTTAGTAATCAGGTGATTCAAATGTCATGTGCCTTTCAGAACTCAAGTAATTATTAATTCCCAACATGCTGGACTGCCTTTTCCGACTTAGCTCAACTTGGTTAGGATCATTTTTGTAGCCCTTTCTGTTTTGAGTTGACCTAGGAGAGGAGCTGCTAATCAAGTTTCAAAAAGCAATAATCAAAAATTAATAATGTACAAGTTAAGCTTTTCCAATTTGTAATAAAAGCTAGTGCTTTCCTGTACAAAAACGTTTACTTGAACTGGTTCTGTTACATAACAAAGTAATTGTAAGTAAACGTAGCTTTACAAATAGTAGCCACACACTCAGTTCTAGTGTTTTTTGAACAGTAGATATATATATATATATATATATATATATATATATATATATATATATATATATATATATATATATACCAAAGGGAGTACGATAAAAATTAAAATATTCAACCTACATGTAATGATAATATTAGTGATAACAATAATGATAGAGTGAATTATCTTTAATTATATCTATTCCTCATGAGGGGTTTTCAGGGATAATGAAGTAAACATTACAGGAGCTAAAACAAATATTGGAAATTAGACATAAATACATTATTTGCTTACAAGTAAAATTTTATGCAGCAATTAAGCCTCCATTTTACATCAATTTTCTTATATAAATGCAGAGAGAAGTTAGGAACATGGAATCAAGGGAATTGTTTTAAAATTAATTTTGAATTGAAAAATGGTGTTTGCAACTTACAGTACCACCTGAAAGTATTGACCCCTTAAAGTGCCTATGAAGCGAAATTTGTTTCTCGCTAATTTTAACGTTTAATCCATAAAACTCAACATTCCAAAATTTGAGGTGCTCTTGATTAAAATCGGCAATTATATAAGCGTTTGAAATTGGGCTATTTTGCCCTCAAAAATGGCATTTGAATCGCGCGGCCAAAAAGACACGTGACAATAGCTGTGATGTAATTTTGACGTAATTTTGGGGACAAGTATTCCAACTATTACACTATAATTCATAAGCACAAACACATTTTTGTACCCAAAATGACGTCACATCATAGAATTTCGTGAATAAACACGACCCAGACCCCTGACCATTTTTAAAGGCAAAATAGCCCAACTTCAAACGCTCGTAAAATCAACAATTGAAGGGCTCGGGGCAAGAACGTCCTCCCGGTTTTTGGTCGATTTTCGATGTGCTCAATAGAAACTGAGATTTGGCATGTGGACTTCATTCCAGTTAAAAAACATTGCTCTGTATTTGTTTTGGCTGATTTCCTCTTCGTTTTTGAGAAATAACGTATGCAAAAAAAACCAAGTCAGCTCATTCCCTTGCGTATTAATATTCATGCGCGAATTGAATTACCTTTAGGGCACGTGAAATGATTGACGCTTGGAAAGCATTGTTGATAGTGTGACGTAGACTATACATTTGGCGGTTAAAACATCGATTTAAGTTTCATTGATAGGAAACTTACGTGGCTGTGAGGTGTCGATTGCTAGCTAAATTTAATCGAAACTCGCCAGCCTGGTGGTCGAACGGACGTCATTTAAGTCTGTCGATCGGCAATTCAGACACTTCTGAAAGAAGCCAGTGGTGTTTCTCTGTGCGTGCCAAACGCTGGAACAAATCGGCATTTCGCAGTACAGAGTACTGAGCCAGGCGGGACAGTCTGAAAGCAGCTCTCGTCTTAAAAGCGGCCCGCAGTTGAGAGTCTTGGCCCATTTGCCAAAGGTTGCCGTGCTAGAAATTCGGAAATAAGAGTTGTTTTTTGACTTAGGCGAAAAATATCAGATGTTTGAAGACGTGTTGCTCGCGCTCGAAAGGATGTTTTTATGCCCACAATCCAATGCGACCACAGAGGGCGCTGTCTCCTTGAAAAGTTCTCGCGAGGACTGGAAATGAATATTCGCTCGGCTGCGGTGGGAAAATTTTCACTTCTGAGCGGGAACATTACGGAGAATTCATCATTCACGTAAGTTTCCTATCAATGAAACTTAAATCGATGTTTTAACCGCCAAATGTATAGTCTACGTCACACTATCAAACAATGCTTTCCAAGCGTCAATCATTTCACGTGCCCTAAAGGTAATTCAATTCGTTCATGAATATTAATACGCAAGGGAATGAGCTGACTTGGGTTTTTTGCATACGTTATTTCTCGAAAAACGAAGAGGAAATCAACCAAAACAAATACAGAGCAATGTTTTTTAACTGGAATGAAGTCCACATGCCAAATCTCAGTTTCTATTGAGCACATCGAAAATCGACCAAAAACCGGAAGGATGTTCTTGCCCCGAGCCCTTCAATTTTAATCACAAGCACCTCAAATTTTGAGATTCTTGCGCTTTTAGGGGTAAACTTTAAAATTAGCAAGAAACAAATTTCGCTTCATGGGCACTTTAATACCGCATCGTTGCCGCGTGACCTCCTCCCGACTTTCCCTTGGTATTCCTGCAGCAGGCTGCTTTTTTACCGAGGAATTTTTATGGTCAGGCTCCAAAGTTGCCGCGGTAAAACCAACCGAGGTAAAACCGAGGTAATGAAATACCACGGTCGAGTTTGAATAGGCTTTTATTTTCTTTGTGTTTTGGATATGTCACATTAAAATAATTGCACTGATTGGCAGGAATTTTTAAACTACGTACCTTGAACAGGATTAAGGACAGTCATGCATGGTTGCTACACATATATCTCTCGGCTTTTTAATAAATGCATAGAAGTACAAAGGTGGACGGAGAGTGAACGGAAGAACTTTCAAACTGCTACACTGTAGTTCCGAATGGCGGAGTGGCAAAACAAAAGCAGTTAACCAGTTGGGAATACATAAATAACTGGATAAATGCTGATGAACGGAAAATCGTTGGAATTTCGAAGAAAATAAATGAGCAATTGCTGGTAAAAGGTTTATATTTTAAAACAGTTACAGATCACTTTATTAAAGGATGGTGAAACCACGATATGTTTGTCAGGATAAGGCGCTAGCAGATGCCAAATATTTGCATACCACGAAACAGAACTTCCACTCATTTGGATATGGTAACGCAACGTGCATTTTGTTAGTTCGAAGTTCCAAATCATTTTCTTGAAGTGCAGCAGCTCAGATCAATGATGAAGTAAATGTGCTATATTTTTCAGAGGTCGGAGATTCAAAATTTTTTAACCTTGAAAATCGTCGGAGGCGCAAATCATGGTTATCATTCTTCTCGCCTCATTATGCTTGACTGATTACAACTGTCCACGATCATTTGTTATACCTTTGCATTCATATGCGTCGAAACTTTTACGATCTTTTAATAAACAGACATACGGAATGAAAGCAAAAAGTTTTACAAGGAAACTATGAAGAGTCTATGCACATACGAGGATTCCTACAACGACTGTCTGAATTTCTCATGTGGCAACTCAATATGCTATTCTTAATTATCATGATCAGATAAATTGCAACTGCCTTTCGCATCACTTCCAGTTGGTCGCCTTTTGATGCTTCAAAATTGATTAACCTAAAAGTGCAGTGATCAAAAGCTTTTTTAGTACCAGACAAATAAACTTTGAGTTCAAACAGATGAGTTTCTTTCCAAACCAATGACTTTAATTAACCGAAAATGCGAACGCTTTCACCCGGCAGACTTAAATTTGTTTCAACGGCATAAAATTGTCAGCGCGACAGTTCAAACAGCAAGGCAGTGCTTCTTCTAGCGTTGGATTAAACAGTACTAAACAGCTGTAGGTTACTTAGTTTATAATATTTGAAGACTTCCGATTTTACACAGTATGGAGGCTGGCTCAAAAATTATGAGTCCATACGTAAATAGCGCACAATGTAATTTTTTTCTCCATGAATCTTCGCACCTTAAGAACTTACAAAGTCCTTCCGCTTTTTTGACAACTGCAATTAATCGTTATGGTTCTTTCCCGTGGCATTTCCTCTTCTTTTCTACCGCGGCATTCCCGTAGCAAAATAGTACCTCGGCTTTCCTGCGCGAAAAAAATTTGCATACCGCGTCCACCGCGGTATGCCACAGCCCGCGGCAAAGACGAGGTATTGCCTCGTCCCGATGGGTCAATACTTTCAGGCGGTACTGTATGTTGTAATTACAGATCGTCGTATAATGGATGTCGCATTCTTGATCTAAGTGGCACACACCTTTTTTATTGACCCTCCTCCTCCCTGTTCCTACCTGTTCTTTGTACTTTGGTGATTAATTATTTTGCGTCTTAGCGGTTTGTTGCGCTCACCTTGGCAGGCCATACGTATTTAATGAAAGTTTGTATTGCTATTTTTAATTTTATTTATATTGGATATGAAGTACTCAGGTGATGACATTGATCACAAAAACTAAATTTGTTAAATTATGGGATTATTTGTTTGGATATTCAGAAAGAACACGATAAAAAAGACCTTCTTGCCAAAAGTCAGCATTTTCGTACAGTTTGAGAGCGAGATATTAGCACTAATATGCTCTGCTGACTCCATACAAATCCTTCTAAATTTTACTTAGCTCATAACGTTGTGAACTAAGTAAAATTTGGAAGGATTTGTGTGGAGTCAGCAGAGCATAACGATGCTAATATCTCAGAGCCAATTTGCCTTTGAATGCTGATTTTTGGCAAGTGAGCATTTTCCATCTTGCTTGTTCTGAAAATCTCAACAAATCGTATTATTTCAAAAAATCTAATATTTGTGACGTCACACTTTAGTACTCTTTTGAAGCATAAAGGAATTGTTAAGGATAATAAGTGGGAGGAGACAAACCAGTTGGCTATTTTAGAAGTGTTGTTGCAAAGTTGAACTTGGAGCTACTGCAAAACAACTCCGATTAGTGGTTAGAATGGGACTTGAACCCAGGTCCTGGATTACAAGTCCAGCACCTTAACCACTAAACTGTGATAGCTGGGCCTAGCACCTAAGAAATTGTCACAAATCAGTGTGTTAAAATACTACAGTACCGCCTGAAAGTATTGACCCCTTTACCGCGTCATTGCCGCGTGACCTCCTTGCGACTTTCCCTTGGTATTCCCGTGGCAGGCCGCTTTTTTACCAAGGAATTTTTTCGGTCAGGCTCCAAAGTTGCCGCGGGAAAACTAACCAAGGTAAAACCGAGGTAATGAAATACCGCGGTCGAGTCACATTAAAATCGCACCGAAGAACATTAAAACTGAAACAAGTTTCGGCTGGAAATCTTGAACTAAGTACCTTGAACAGAATTAAGGACAGTCATGCAGGGTCGCTACACATAGATCTATCGGCTTTTTATTACATGCGTAGAAGATCACAGGTGGACGGAGAGTGAACGGCAGAACTTTTGAACTGCTACTGTAGTTCCGGATGGTGGAGTGGCAAAACAAAAGCTGTGAACAGTTAACTAGTCGGGAATACATAAATACCCGGATAAATACTAACGAACAGAAAATCATTGGAATTTCTAAGAAAACAAATAAGCAATTGCATGTAAAAAGTTTATATTTTAAAACGGCTACAGATCAATAAAGGATGGTGAAACCACGATCTGTTTGTCTGGATAAGGCGCTAGCAGATGCCAAATATTTGCATACAACGAAACAGAACTTTCACTCATTTGCATATGGTAACGCAACGTGCATTTTGTTAGTTCGAAGTTGTTCGAAATCATTTTCTGGAAGTGCAGCAGCTCAGAACGATGACGAAGTAAATAAGCTATATTTTTCAGAGGCTGTCGGAGATTAAAAAATTTTGAACCTTGAAAATTGTCAGAGGCGCAAATCATGGGAGATGGTTATCATTCTTCTTGCCTAGTTACGCTGGATCGGTCACACCTGTCCACAATCATTTGTTACCCTTGCATTCAAATGCATCGAAACAAAACAGACATACCGAATGAAAGCAAGTTACGAGGAAACTATGAAGAGTCTAATAATGCACATACGAGGATTCATATAATGGCTGTCTGAATCTTTCTCATATGGCGACTCAATATGGTATTCTTAATGATCAGATAAAACATTTAATTGCGGCTGCCTTTCGCATCACATCCAGTTGCTTGCCTTTCGATACTTTAAAAGTGATTAACCTAATAGTAGTGCAGTGATCAAAAGCTTTTTTAGTATCAGGCAAATAAACTTTGAGTTTGAACGGATGAGCATTTTCCAAACCGATGGCTTTAATTAACCGAAAATGCAAACGCTTTCGCCCAGCAGACTTTAATTTGTTTTGACGGCATAAATTTGTCAGCACGACAATTCAAACAACAAGGCAGCGCTTAGAACTACTAGTGTTGGATTAAACAATACTAAACCGCTGTAGGTTACTTTATAATATTTGAAGACTTCCGATTTTACACTGTATGGAGGCTGGCTTAAAACTTATGGGTCCATACGCAAATAGCACACAACGTAATTTTTTTCTCCATGAATCTTCACACCTTAAGAACTTACAAAGTCCTTCCACTTTTTTGACAACTGCAATTAATCGTTATTGTTCTTTCCTGTGGCATTGCCCCGTCTTTTCTACCGTGGCATTCCCATGGCAAAATTGTACCTTGGCTTTCCCGCGGGAAAAATTTTTGCATACTGCGGTGGACGCATGGCCACAACCTGCAGCAAAGACGAGGTATTGCCTTGTCCCGATGGGTCACTACTTTCAGGCGGTACTGTAGATCATTACTCCTTGAGGCCGCTGGTATTTCAGGATAATGGATGAGGTTGAAAGATTGTTAGTCCCTGGCCTAATTTGTGACATTGGACTGGGAGGGAAGGAGGGAGGGAAATGCTTTGGACAGATGATTGTGTTCTGTACTGTTGCTCACTTTTGTCCCAAACTGAATAGCTTTTGTGGAAGGGGGATACATTCATTAATAGTTTTGGCTTTTGAAACCCAAATTGTTCCGAACCATCAAATTTATAGTAAGGCTACATTCAGGGCTTTCAGTAAGTTTTAAATTTGCTGTCTGAGTTAACTAAATTAGGCGGCAACCTGATGAATTGTTTTAATCATCTGAGTGAAAATACGGACAAAGTAGGCGGCGGTAAGAGGTTAATTCTGGCAAAGAAGGTGGCAATTTTCACCGGTTGCCGGCTTCTAATGAAACCCCTGTACGTTACTGGTGACAGGTAGTGCCAAGAGTGAAATGAACGTTCAAATTCCTCTTTATAACATCCAATGTAAATACTGTCAACAAACTGGAGAAATATCTAGAGGAATTCTGAAATCTTGCTGGTAGTGATCAATACTGATACGAACAGTGTACATTAATGTCAGTACAATATTGTACATGTAAATTTTAAAACTCCAGTCAGATTTCAAAAATACTGTTCACGTTTTATGTAGACTGACTGTAACTTTTGTATAAAGACCAAATGTTGTGCAAGAAACTTACATGCATCATTTACTTTCAAGATTATACTGTATTCACTGTACATGTTTACTTTGAAAAAGCTTCAGTAAATAAGATTATTTTCTTTTCTTTAAACTTGAGTGTTTTGTACTTACAGTGTTGCTTGGTTTATGCAAAACAGACAATCAAAATATTTGCAGTTATTGTGACACTTGAGTACAGCTGTAGGTTTGGTTCTTCTGTCTCTTTTATTAGCTCTGACAACATGGCTTTTTCAGAGCAATTTAGATTAAATCAAAGCCCAAAACAGCAATATTTAGTGTAAATTTGCCTATAATTATTATGGCAAGCCCTTAAATTGTGGCTCCAAAGATCCTGGCAAATCAAGTATTGTTTTGTCAGTACGTTGCCTGTTTATTCTTTTCACAGTCATGTGGTACTTTTTATGTAGGCATGGCACTAATTTTGATGCACCATTGTTTCTTGCAGCCCAAATGCAAAGGCAAAGCACTGTATGACAATGTCTATGAGCATCTTAACTTGGAAGAACGAGAATATTTTGGATTAAACTTTTACGACAAAAGTGATAATTTGGTAAGTCCACAGCTGCTACAGTTGTATGTGTATATGTGAATTTACAGTACCGCTCAAAAGTAAGTTACCACCCTCGCACGCGACGTGAATTACGTCGCGCACTATGCGATTCTCGTCTCGCGAGCTATGTGATTTGCGTAGCGTGCAATGTCCTGGAAACTGTAAGTATATTGACTTGAAGCTCTCTCACCAGTTAATATGCCCATTGTAAAGCAACAATAGTCGATTTCAATAGTCAATTTCCAGTGTTCGCAAAAGCCCGCTAAGAAGAAATGAATATGCGTAATCGATCAATCATTGCCGGAGAAGGGCGCGGTACTACACTTCCAAATTCCGTGTCAAACTGTTTTCTCCTTGAAACTTTGATAGACTGAGATCGACATATTAATAACTTTAAAAAACCTACATACACAATATGATGTACATGAACATGCTTTTCGAAGTACATTCAGAGGAATTCTACCTTCGTAAGTGCCACATTCAATTCGCTTCCCTTGACAGGAGCTTCTTCCTACACTGTACATCAAACCGCCAATTTTTCGGCTCGTCCATAAGCCATGACTGATGCTTGATACTTTTTGTTAACTTTCTATTAATCTGTTTCTTGACAACTACTGTACCGCCTGAAAGTATTGACCCATCGGGACAAAGCGATACCTCATCTATGCCGCGGGTAGTGGCCGTGCGTCCACCGCGGTATAAAAAATTGTTCCTGCGGGAAAACCGAGGTACAATTTTGCCACGGGAATACCGCGGGAGAAAAGATGAGGTAACGCCGCGGGGAAAGAACAATGACGATTAATTCCAGGTGTCAAAAAAGCGGAAGGACTGTAAGGTGCGAAGATTTACGGACATAAAAATAACGCTGTGCGCAATTTGCGTATGGACTCGTAATTTTTGAACCGGCCTCTACATAATGTAAAATCGAAGTCTTTGAAACGCTCAGGGGCTTGCCCTGGTTAAATGCCTGCCTTGGTTAAACACCGTATTTCACATGTGAAGTACGGCATTTGTCCCAATTCTTGGCTTGCACGTCACACAAGTATCACGCAAATAAAAAATAAAATCGCTTATCTTTCAATAAATTAAGTCAAGAAACTGAGATAGTGTAGAAGAGTAATAAATAAACAACTTATCAAAGTTTCAGCGTTGTGCGATATTCCGAACTCGAGTTATTCGGTAAAGGGTACTACTCAAAATTATAGTTTTTAGTATGGAGACGCCATGCTGGCACCATGTTCCTGTGAGGAACCCCAACATGGCGGTCGGAAATCCATTGGAAACATCTGGAGCTCACTTTTTCTCTCGCAAAAGATATTTTCTCTCTGCTAAACTTCAAAACATTCGCATAGACACTTCTCTTAACATATTGGTTATTCAGAACTCGAAAACACAACGTAAATCGATATTTTTGCGTACGTGATATGTTTCTCAGATGCAACCACGATGTCAGGCATTGTAAAAAAATCTAAATTCAAACTGCTTTATTTTCAAAACAAAGCATGCAACCGAGCTGAAAACATGCAAGCAGATGTATCTTTAAAATGTCTTTAACCTGGTGAGCTAAAACCTCAAAATTTTTAATTTTAGTTTTTTCTGGCGACGCGTGCCGATTTTATTTGGATCGGCTGAGGCGTTCTTCACGGCTGGCCTTTTCTTCCCTTCTAAACTTAATTCGCGGACAACTTGGGAAATTTTAAAATTTCGTCTATAGAAAGACAAAATTCTTAACTTGACATACTCTGATGTTCGAACCATCTTTGCTCCAGAGCTCACGTTGTGTTGTCGTCACGTGCTGTGCTCAAATTTGCATAAAATGCCGATACGCACCAACGACCAATTGAATTTGGATTTGTTCTTTGAAATCTTGGCCTGCCTTGCTTAGAATTTCTTGGTAATTTGTTCACTTCCCTTAATATCTTAGTTCTAAATAACTTCAAGTCAATCTAACAACATTTTGGATCTGTGATAAGCTTAGTTCAAAATTCCTGTCCGGTTGCTGGACATTGAGACATGTAAATTGATATTCGTGCTCTGAGCAGCATAACATGTAAATTTCATATTCGTGCTCTGAGCTTCACAAAACACGCCGAAATATTCTTTCCTTTCTTTCTTTCCATCAAGATGCCAACAGATCTGTTTACAGGTCACATTCCACAGGCCAGCACAAATGAATAAAACTTTGAAGCCGAGCTCCACGTGAGCGCGCCGAGCATAAATGCGCTTCGAAGATTCGATTCAAAATAGTCGCTACAATCGCTAATATCAAAATAATTTACAATCAAAATATTTCTCCAAAAGTTTTTATTTATAGTTGGATTCTAACAACAGAATTATTTCTGCCCATGTATCAAAAAAGCTGATAGATCTATGTGTAGCGACCATGACTGTCCTTCCTGTTCAAGATTTCCTGCCGAAACTTTTAGGTGCTACTTTGTCACTTGAAACACAAAGGAAACAAAAGCCTATTCAAACTCGACCGCGGTATTTTATTACCTCGGTTAACTTTCCTGCGGCAACTTTGGAGCCTGACCGAAAAGTTCCCTCGGCAAAAAAGCGGCCCGCCGCGGGAATACCGAAGGAAAGTTGCGAGGAGGTCACGCGGCAAAGACGCGGAAAAGGGGTCAATACTTTCAGACGGTACTGTAGCCGTTAAAAAATTGAAAATGTTGGCGAATTGGCATGGAGTTTGAAGAGGCAAATTACAAACAGATCGAGCCGTAGATAAGCTCATTGAACTTCGACCGGCGTAATTAAGTGGAGCACGTTTGAGGTTTCCGAACTACTCTTCGACAAATCTTTTTTTCCATGGACAAACTCTACTGGATTAAAATCTGCACAAGTTTACAAAGATATGGACAGGAAAATGTGTTCCGGTCTTTCGAAGTGGAAAATATACGACTGAGCACCGGCGTGTCGAATAAACAAAACATTTCACATACAACTACCCAAACTTATGTGTCTTCAACGTTGCCAGAATGAACTTCAGATTTCTACATGATAAAATTTTTCGTGCACAAAGAAGGAAATAAAGTAAACTCCGTTCTGTTTCGGGTTCTATTCCTTGGCTTCTCATGAATATTTTGGTCTTGTTGAGTGGAAGGTTTCAAATTACACAGACAGCAGTTTTTGCAGTTTTATGCAAATTTGCAATCCGAAATCCAAAATGCATATGCAGTAACCGGGCCGGTCATTAGCCATTTGCTTGTGCCGAACTAGCTCTTGATTATGTCCTCAACGATTTAGAAAACAAGACCATTTAAATGTATCAACGACAGAACCAATAAAAATTCAACTAAATTCAGCGCTAGCGGGAGAAACGAATTATGCTTATCATTCGCCGGTTTGTTTACAAGTTTTCGATTTGTAATGAACTCAATGATGCTATATTTATTTGCACAGAAGTGAACTACACATATGAACGACTCAAATTCGGCAGAACAATAGCTGCATTTGGAAAGTGTTATGTGAATTTAATTGATGTCACATTACAAAATCATCCAAAATTTATGCCAAAAATTCCCGCTTTTTAATTAGTGACTCTCGCGCACACGATCCACGCAGCGCGCAATGCGGCGCGACTGGTAACTTACTTTTGAGCAGTACTGTAGCAACACACACTGTTGTTCTAAGTCGCTTTTTAATGTGAATTATTTTATTGAAGGAAAAAATAAATAAAAATACAGTGTGATGTTTTAACAATTAGGAGGTAGTCCTTACAGCCTGTGGTTTGTTAAAAGTAATTTCATTGCCTTCGATAGTGTTGCTGTGAACAATAATACTTAGTTTTTTGCATTTGAAAGGCAGTGGTAAATTCATCACTAATGATTCAGTTTGTTTGCAACAATTGGAAGTAATCATGGCCCTCTGCTTTTATTTGAATTCTTTAATTTCATCCCTTTGCCCACCCCCCCCCCCCCCACCCCCAACATCACTCCTATGATCCCCCTTTTGAGGGACTAGAACTTAAGTACCCCTCCAATCTACACCCACCCAAATTCACAAGAACTAAAATCTTGCAAAGTCAGTGACTAAGGAGAAAACAGCAAATTTAAACAAGGTTTAGGTGACTTGCAAACCTGTCATTTGAACCTTACTTGTGTTATACAGGTACAGGTGTAGGACCTCAAATTTAACTTGGCTAACACTGGTTTCCAGCTCTTGTGCATGTACTTTGATGGATCATTGCTACCAATCTTTTATGTTGTTGCCTTTATAGTGGCATCAAATAAATGCCCAGTCATTGGTGAACAAGTTATGGAACTTTTCTCTCTTAATACAGTACTGCTCAGAAATGAGCGGTCAATGCAAACACAAAACATGCGCATGTTTTTTGCGTTAACACGGTTTAAAAAATGCGTTAGAAAACGCATTTCTTCTGTGTGTTTTACCTATTGTCATTCACTGCAGTAAATGTTCTTTGTGCGATATTGTTTTGAAATGACTCGTCGTTTTGCAAATGGTGCCGACAAGTTATGCAGATTGAAATTTGCATAACGTTCTAAATATCGCAAAAACTTCCACAAGTTGTCATGTCACTGGTATTCCCATTAACTTTGTAGCTTCCCGAAATATGTTAGGACTGCCTGTGGAACAGCAAATTAAGTTCAACATCTGAATCATCAGTCATAATTTTGTTAATTTGGGTTGGTCCAAATTTGAATGAAGTTCGGCTCATGAAAATTTATTTTATGTCATAACATAGCTGGTAAATTTGTGTAGTCAAATTTAATTGCATGAGCGTGCTTCATATTCCTATTGTGCATGCTGATGACCTAGCAGAGGGAATTTCTCCTTAAAACTACAGCATGGAAAATGTTACAAAACAATTGGTTCATGTGCCAGCTGTGCGCTCATCGAGATATGAAGCACTTGGGAAGTTTGGAGAGCTCTCAAGAAGCTAGAATTGCTCTCGGCTATGCCTTGAGCAACTCTTACGCATCTTTTGTGCTCTCACGTGCTTCACATCTCAATGAACACACGCTGATGCATGAACCAATTGTTAATTTGCTGTGATGCCGACAACACAATAGACTTTGCTTTCAACGAAATCTCTCTTTTTGAACGGCATATCATAGACAGCTTTATATCGAATTTCAGCCTTGAAGAAAGAGTATTTGGCCATTTTAATCGTCTCCGTACACCTTGTACAGCTGGAGATATGACTATTTTTATGTTTGAACGACACCGAAAATTCACCCTCGCAGGTGCTAGCTAAAAGTAACAACATATTAGACTTTGCTTGCAAAGAAATCACTCTTTTTTTACTGGTGCATCATAGACAGCTTTATATCTGTCGTTTCAGTGTTGTGGTACAGAAGTTGCAGAACAGAAGTTAAAGGCCACTTTAAATAAACAGTGAGGTATCAACTAAAGGAAAACAATAAGCTATCTCATTTTTTCTAATGAGCTTTGCTGTATGCACATTTTCCATGCGCAATGTGTTAGTGCAAATGAGTTCTTGCCAACACGTTTAATGCATCGATTGTTGGTTGCATATCTCTGAGCGGTACTGTAGGTTGCCATGGCAACTTTATAAACCTTTAGTAACATCCCTAATTTTAGCTTTAAGTGACAACACACTTAAAACAGGCTCTGACTTTATAAACCTTTAGAAACATCCCTCATTTTAGCTTTAAGCGACAACACACTCAAAACAGGTTCTGTGACCAGTACCGTAGAGATAAGCGGCCAACGCAAACGCAAAACATGTGCGCATTTCTTCAGAGCGTTTTATCTATTGTCATTCACTGCAGTAAATTTTCTTTATGCGACATTGTTTTGAAGGACATGACTCATCATTTCGAAAATGCTGCCGATAAGTCATGTGGATTAGAATTTGCATAATGTTCTAAACATCGCAACGAAGTGAATCATTACCAAAACTTCCACAAGTTGTCAGATCACTGGCGTTCCACGCTGGCTGGTGCAAGTTATAAAAGAAATCACTCTTTTTAAATGGCGCATCATAAACAGCTTTCTATCGAATGTCAGCCTTGAAGAAAGAGTATTTAGCTGTTATAATCGTCTCTGTATGCCTTGTAGAATCGTACATATCACTATTTTATGTTTGCTGTGACACCAAAAATCCATGCTGGCTCGTACAAGCTAAAAATACAACACAGTAGACTTTGCTTGCAAAGAAATTACTCTTTTTAAACGGTGCATCATAAAAAGCTTTATATAAAATTTCAGCCTTGAATTAAGAGTATTTTGCTGTTTAAATCGTTTCTGTACGCCTTGTAGAAGTGGAGATATCACTATTTTATGTTTGCCGTGATGCCAGGTGCAAGCTAAAACTAACACAGTAGACTTTGTGACTTTGCTTGCAAAGAAATTACTCTTTTTAAACGGTGCATCATAAAAAGCTTTGAATCAAATTTCAGCCTTGAAGAAAGAGTATTTTGCCGTTTTAATTGTCTCTGCATGCCTTGCAGAAGTGGAGATATCACTATTTCGTGTTTGCCACAACGCCGAAAATTCAAGCTCGCTGGTGCTAGCTAAAATTAACAACACCGTAGACTTTCTGAATTTTATGACAGTAGACTTTGTTTGCAAAGACGACTCTTTTTAAACGGCGCATCATAAACAGCTTTCTATTGAATTTCAACCTTGAAGAAAGAGTATTTTTGCCGTTCTAATCGTCTCTGTGCGCCTTGTAGAACCGGCGATATCACTATTTTATGTTTGCTGTGACGCTGAAAATTCACGCTCGCTGGTGCGAATTAAAAATAACACAACGGACTTTGCTTGCAAAGAAATCATTCTGTTTATACGGCGCATCATAAGCTTTCTATCGAATTTCATCCTTGAAGAAAGAGTATTTTGCTGTTTTAATCATCTCTCTGCGCCTTGTAAAACCAGAGATATCACTATTTTGTGTTTGCTGTGATGCCGATAATTCATACTCGCTGTTGTTTCAGTTTAATTTTGTGGTGCGGACGTTAAATAACAGAAGTTGAAGGCCGTTTTAAACAAACAACAAGAGGCTACAATTAGCCTAAACCCGGGCTTGCAAAAAACAGTATTGTATCCCTAACTTAGTGCTAAACAAAAGAATAGAGGGAAGTCTGTCTTTCTTACATCGGACGCATTGTGTTTAGCTTGTGTTGGAGTCTATTTCTTTAGACCCCTATCAACATATATTCCTCTAAAATACAGCTCAACCATTGAGCACAATAATTATAACACTTGTAAAAAATATTTCTAAAAGAACAAGAAAAAGAGAAACAGAAAAAATAAAGCCCGTGATATATACCACTAAAAGACATCGAACCCGGGATAGCTGCGTCACAGGCAGGAACAATGACCTTTAGGCCACAGAGGTTTATCGTTATGCAAGATGATAAAAATAGTGTATTGATTCCAAAAAAAAAAAACTAAGCACACTTGTTTTCGCTTCGATGGATAATTGTTTGAGAAAGGAAACGCTTATCAAACAATGTAGGATTTTTTCGCATAAATGTGAATGGAGTCTCTGTGAAATGTGAGTACAAAATTAATTAGCAGAGTGAAACTGTTTACAAATATGTCAATCCCGGGTCATTTGAAACACAAGAAAGGAACGTTTCTGGACAGTTTCAAGGGACGCTAGTACATTTGTAAAATATAATCGCTTATCATTCAAAAATTAAAGTCCAGAAATTGAGATATTGTGGCAAAATAGTAAATAAACTACCTGTCAAAGTCTCAGGGGTGTGTGATATCCCGTACTTGGGTTATTCAACAAAATGTACATCTCAATGGAGCGGATACGGGAACATGGCAGTCCATCTGGAGTTAAATTTTGGTCATGTTAAAAGCTTTCTTCTCGCTGTTGAACTTGCAAACATTTGTATAGACAATTGTCTTAACATATTAGTTGTTCAGACTTCAAAGACACAAGGTGAATCGACGTTTTCCGATATGTGACAACAGGCATCATTCTTGCTGTTGATATGAGATTTACACTCGAATCACTCGGCCGTGAAAGGTCAAACTCCCTTTGTCTGTAGTCTCTAATTTTTGGCGCTCCCCTCGCGTCGCATCTCCTCGCAACTTCGCGCACGCACGTGCCCCCACAATCCGTCGCCAAAATTAGAGACTACTCGCTGTCTACTGAAGCAGACACGGGGAAACACGGCAGTCCATCTGCCGTTAAGTTTACTCATGTTAAAAACTTTCTTCTCGCCGCTGAACTTCCAAACATTCGCATAGACACTTCTCTTAACATATTGTTTGTTCAGACTTCAAAAGCCACAAGATGAATCGACATTTTCCCATACGTGACAACACGCATCACTGTTGTTAAAAATAGTTAGCGCTTGCGCAGAAACGCCGGAAGTGCCATTTGTGGATGATACTCGACGACGAAAAAGAAGAACCGTCGGTAGTTTATGACCCGGGAGCCGCGCGAGAAGCGCGCAGCCCAGGTAATGAGACATCAACAAAAGGCAAACAATAAGCTATCTCATACATACCGGTACTAATGAGCTTTGCTGTATGCCCAGTTTCCATGCGCAACGCGTTAGTGCAAAATTTAATGCGTTAACGCATTTTTTGCCAACATGTTTTATAATGCGTCGATTTTTGGTCGCATACATGTATCTCTGAGCGGTACTTTATTTCTTATTCTTGAAAAGTAATAAGCAAAGATAAAAAATGTGGAAGGGGATTCAAAGCCACCTTTGCAAAAAGTTGTATCTTGTTATGTTCTCTGATGATCGGACATTTCTTTAATACAACTACAAAGGTAATAGCGTATAAAAATTAATTAGCACTGTATTTCCCTGTATGATCCCTCAAAGTAAAAGTGCTGGAAACCGGTGTGAGCCACCTTAACATGTGTTGCAAACCAGGGCCGTCATTAGAGGCTGTAACCTATAACACCAGCTACAGCTGAGCTCATTTGATATTACACTGTACGAGTGACGTGTGCTTTGTAAATACAGTGTAAGCAGTGTTGATGAGGAAGATCAGATGTCACGGGTGAAAAAGTTCATGTTACACGTACTTCTGCTTCAAAACTTAATGACAGCCCTGCAAACTTAATGATGTTTTCAAACATGTTTATTTCAGTTTTGGTTGGATGACATAAAGGCTATAAACAAACAAGTTAAAGGTGAGCTCTTATTTCAGCCTGGTCAATTCTTGTATTATGTGCATAAAGCAAATTTTGGAAAAGAAAGATTTTGCTAAGTTCATGCATAAGTGCTATTAGAAGTCTTTGTTAGCATAATAAAAATTATTTGAAACAAATGTTAGAGAAATAAGATAATATAGTCAAAATGTCTGGACAGCCGGAAAGTCTCTGTGAATTAAGACAATGCGAATGGCATATTGAACAACACGAACAATGCAAATGGCATATTCTGAAAAGTACACACAAGAGTCTACACTGTATACAGCTCAGACTGGCAGGATTATTTAAGACTAGACACTTATGAAAATAATTGAAACTTACACTCCAGCAAGGGTATACAGGTTCAAAGATCAATGATCACCAATACGTTTCAAGATGAAGCTTGTAATTTATTCAATAACCTTCCCCTTTCCTAGCTTAAGAAACTGTATCGACCCAATTTTATTTTTTAAGGAGGCAAAGAAATTGCTACAAGATAAAGCCAGATCTAGACTATACTTTTTTGGAGGTATTTTTTTATCATTTATCACTGTAAATATTAATTATTTAGCATTTTTAACATACACTGTAGCTTTTCCTAAGTTTGTTTTAATTGTAATTAACTTTAGTAAGATATTAATGGATGAAGAGGCACCTAGTGGAAATGCTGTTAATGAAGTCATTATTTTTATTATTATGAAGATAAAACACTATGATTTTAAATTTCACAGACATGTTTCAGCGTAAAGTTCTGCCTTGTTTTGTGCAAATGTCCTATTATTTGTATATGTACATGTGTACTCTGCTCATTATATGCATGTGTACTCTACTGTAACGTTTGCATTGAAGAAGGCAGAAGTTTCTAGATCTGCCAAAAAATGGCTGTGAAATTTAAAATTGTAATAATAAATAAAAAAAACGACTACTATGCACACCTTTATTTTGTAGGCCTTTTATTTTGTGTGATGGATGTCTTACAGCCCTGTCAAAATGTTTTGTATTACTGGTAGTGGGTAGCATAATATTATTTTATGTACTGTAGAGCACTAGGCAGCAACTGCCAGCAAACCTTGCCTGCTGGAGAACTCACAGTGAAGTCCAAGTGTGAAGCAGTAAACGGTACATAATTGACTGTGGGCGGCAAATTTGCCAGCTACCAGCACATTTTAATTGATGGGGATGGGGGTAATGGGTGTTCAGCTTTCCAATGAAACAGACTGCTGTTTTCAAGCAAGCATGCAACAGTTGCCTACAGTGTAGGCAAAAGTTGTTTTTATTTTAATTTAGTCCGTGTGGTATGTATTAAACTGACCCCATTTCGATAACTGCGTAAATTCACTTCTTCATCAATAATTATGAAAAAAAAAAAGCTTTTTAAACATTCATTCCAATCTTTTTTGTTTCACACATCTTTTCTATGCCTTTGGAGACAAAATACTGTAAACTAGATACTCAGATGTATCCTGTTTTATTGGGGAAAGAAAGGCTCATTGAAGGAATGTTTTCACATGGAGTTCCTGTTTTTTTCTTTCATTTTTTTATTTTTTGAGATCTTTAAAGCAAGTGACTCAAAACATCCTCTTTTGCTGACAGCAGTAGCTTTCATAGCCTTCTCAAAAAATTTCTGTCCTCAGAACTCTAAAGAAAAGTTTGATCTTATCCATTCTCTAGTTTCCATTTAGAAATTAAAGATGAAGCTCTGGCATGGTTTATAGATAATTTATTTTTTTAGTTTTTGTAGATCTAATTGTTTCTGTTTTCTGTTCATGTTAGATGTTCGCTCGACAAATTTTAGATTTTGTGTCAAGTTTTACCCACCAGATCCTGCGCCTCTCCAAGAAGAGTACACTAGGTAAGTTGTGTCAGAAAATGTCGGTGCTGGTAGTACTCGAAATTGGATTTTATATAAATATTGATATTGTTAATTTTTCTGATCACATTCAGGCGTTTCATTAGAAGCTGGCTACCATCACCTACAGTACTTTGTCAGAATTTACCTGTTACCGCCACCTACTATGTCCATATTTTCAATCAAATTATTAAAAAGAATTCATCAGATCGCCACCTACAGCTGTACTTTAGTTAGCTCAGATGGCTATTACAAAAGTTATTGAAACCCTTAAACCTTTTACCTGTACTTTCTAAACTGCCAAGAAATGATGTTTAGAAACTGGATAATGATGAGAAGGAATCTTCATAGGCTTCTTTGCCTCAACCTTATGATTGACAGTCTTAAGGCTGGACTTTATGTTCTAGTCAGGGGCGATTCTTGGAATGGAATGAAATATGCAGCTGAGGGTATTGAATTATTGTATGTGTGTATTATTTTCAGGTATTTGTTTGGTATTCAGATAAAAAGAGATCTCAGTGGAAGGTAGGAGTCTCTTGTTGTTTTAATAAATCTACCCATGTTTAGTTCTACAGGTGTAACACTGGGTTAAGTTTTCAGAGAACCTGTGTACTCTGCTGCAGCTGCTACAGTTTTTCCTTCAACGGATGCCTGTTGAAACCCATCGCCAATAGATAAGCTTTGGGAACTGGTGCCTTAAAGGTTGGCAGGGGGCCTTTTGAGCCTCACAGGGAGGTATCCATGGCAACCCAGAGAGCAGGAACCACCCCTGTCGGCAGCTGCCAACTAGCACTATCACACTTACAATCTGACCCCTTTCTTACCAAAGTTGAACACCCAGGGGCAGGGGCAGGAGCCAGAATCCACATTACCATTACCATTATCACAAGAGCAATGATCAGCTCAAAATGCCAGCATGAAAAGCCAAGCAAGTCACAAGACAAACACTGAGCCCCTGCGAACTCCCCACGGGTCATGTACACTTGCAGAGCAAGCCACTGACTGCATTGGCTTGAAATTAACTTTGCCTAAATTACATTTAACCACATTTTACAGTGTAGATGGCTTGATTCATGCAGTTAATTCAGGACTAAGATGTACAGTTGTCATATTACTAGAGCTTCTTTGTGAACTTAAACAACCTTTTTGCATCTTTTCATTGTCATTTCTCGTAAAATTAATTTCAGATAAAAATGCTCAGAAAATACAGCTGCCCTTTTGGCCTCTTATACTGTCCAAGGTATGTTCTCCTAAGTCTAAGGTCGTATTGTATTGATTTTAACATGCCTATCACCCTTACCCAGTGACAATGAATTCTGATAAAGTCCACCAAAGACATTACATTTAATTGTATGTGAAGAAATAAATCTTGTTCTTTCCTTTGGGATGTGACGAAAACGAAGACCCAAAAACGAAGACCGAAGACCGAAGACCCACTGGTCTAAAACGAAGACCCACTGGTCTAAAACGAAGACCCACTAGTCTAAAACGAAGACCCTCTGGTCTAAAATGAAGACCCACTGGTCTAAAACGAAGACCCTCTGGTCTAAATCGAAGACCCTCTGGTCTAAAACGAAGACCCTCTGGTCTAAAACTAAGACCCACTGGTCTAATTAAAATGTCATCTGAACGCGCGACACACTTGGCAGTTACTTTATTTCAGTCGATACAACACGTGTCAAACTGTGCAACGCAATTAAATTCCAGCAGTCTAGAAATATACATTTATAAACATGGTAAATGGACACAAATTTCGAGCGTGTCCAGGATCCAAACTACTGGCGAAGGGAAATTTTCATCGCATGGTAGCAGTTTTGTCAAGACAAGGCAAACAGTATACACCTGTGTCTTTTAACTCATTATCTACAAGTTAACTTCGCACGAAGTTCTTTTTCCCCGAGAGTGCTTGCTAAAAAAAATTATTTCTCTAAAGTATTGCGTCTTAGGCACTGAAATTACCGCTCGATAAAGCTTATTTCATGACCTTTGCGGTTGTATTTTGTGTTCATATCAGCTGTCAAAATCGTATTAGCAGCGATGGTAAACTAACGGAATGCAAATATTAGAGAATAATTTACAAAAGCTCTTTTCTTCCAAATGCAGAAATTTTCATCCTGAAACAAACTTTTTCTTTTATCCTTCTGCTATTTATATTCCAAATCTAAGAGATGTCGAACGAACGCCGATTAAACTTCAATTTTTTTTAGTGGTGGTAATTGAGCATCTCTGTCACACACATCTGGTTGCAAAGTTCAAGTCGAGCATAATAGCCAAAGAAAAACTTTTTCATCCAGTGTTTGAAAATTCAAAAATATCAGACGGGAATATCAGGCTAAAAGCTTTTTAAATTCCCTCCTTCGAACGAAAAAAATAACCTCTGGCACCCAGGTTACGCAAATCTATGTTTATAGCTCGATCAACAGACAACGCGGTTTTCAAAATCTCACCTTTATCGATCGTCGCTTGCATTTGCTATCTACTGCTGTAAAAATCACTCACATGACTTTGCGTTCCTCTTATTAAGGTTTCCATATAGCCCTTTTCGAACAAAGCCCCGAACTTTGCAAATGGCTCTGTCACAGACGGGACTTGCGTGACGCATTTTCGACCAAAATTTACCGTACCTGTATGAATAAAGTAAGGACTACCAGTTCGCCGATACATTCACATCCCAATTGTTTTAATTATCGAAAATTGAGTCGGCGAGTTCGAAAGGAAATGAAGTATCACTTCATTTATTATTCAACGACTTTGCCAAGTGGTTCGAAGACTTGACGTCTCGATGCTCTTGACCTACCGACGAAACTGGACTGTCATCGTGCGCAGTAGTTTGCTTCTTGGACTCCCATTGAAGAGAAAGCCTAAAAAAAATTTTGTTTTTTCAGTGACTCGAATTTGACTCGAGGTTGACTTGTGACTCGTGGTTGACTCGTTCTGCGACATAACTCAACTCCGACACATTGAAATGAACTCGTAGTCTAATGTACGGACTGTCCATTTAACCAAAATTTAAAGATACGTCATCTTTTGACCTACGCCAGTGGGTCTTCGTTTTAGACCAGAGGGTCTTCGTTTTAGACCAGTGGGTCTTCGTTTTAGACCAGTGGGTCTTCGTTTTAGACCAGTGGGTCTTCGTTTTAGACCAGAGGGTCTTCGTTTTAGACCAGTGGGTCTTCGTTTTAGACCACAGGGTCTTCGTTTTAGACCAGCGGGTCTTCGTTTTAGACCACAGGGTCTTCGTTTTAGACCAGCGGGTCTTCGTCTTAGACCACAGGGTCTTCGTTTTAGACCAGCGGGTCTTCGTTTTAGACCACAGGGTCTTCGTTTTAGACCAGCGGGTCTTCGTTTTAGACCACAGGGTCTTCGTTTTAGACCAGTGGGTCTTCGGTCTTCGTTTTTGGGTCTTCGTTTTCGACACATCCCTTTCCTTTGCCTTCTTTTTATCAGAGGACAAAATCCCCCAAAATAGCTCATTAACATTTTTCTGCCATTTTGAATTCAAAAAGGAGCAATCGAAAAACTGTCAAGTAACTAGCTTGTGACATCAACTTGGTATCTCATTATCAGATTAATATTATTGCTTGTCTCAGAGTCAGATTGACTTTCAGACATTTTGTCAGCCAGAATCATGAAGACCTCAGGAATTCACACAGAATCGCTTATGGTTTTAGTTGTTTGCTTGTCATTGAGATACTGGGTTGATGTCACAACTGTCTCTAGTGCCAGGCTTCTTCGTGCGAGGTTTTAACTTCAAAAACCTTGATATTGATTGTGTTTTAAAAATCAAAGATACCTTCCAATCCTGCTATTTTCTTTGTTATTGTTTGTTTACCAAGTGTACTTTTCCAATCACAGTGCATACTCAAATTCTGGTACACGGAATGAGACACAGAACAAGGAATTTGGCACTGCTTAGCACATGTTACCAACAGGGATTAACTTTTTACCTGCAACATAATTTATAAACAAATGACTTTCTTAAAACTTTAATCATCCAGGACAAACTAATAAAAATGGTAGTCCTTTGCTGTTCCTAAAACTGGATTGTATACATGTAGGTTAACAACTCAATTCTTTCTTCCTCATATAGGAGATATAGGTGATTACGATCCAATGTCATGTAGATCAGGATATTTATCTCAATATCAATTTTTCCCTAATCAGGTACGTGTCCTTGTTATTGGCAAATTTTCTTGCTGTAATCTTTTTTTTGTGTTAGTACTACATGCAGTACCACTCTAAACTATTGCCCCATAAGCACGCAGTAAAACCCTGTCTTGCCGATGTTGTTTACCGTGAATCCACCGGAGAATCACCGAAACCGAAACTGCGGCATTACCGAAAGCCATGGTAAATTTGCCAGGGTAATGCGGATAAAGGAACATTTCCTTGCCATTAAAAAATTAATGGTCTACAGCTGTACTAATTGCTTTTTTAATCACGTCGACATAATAATCTTTGAGGAAGAAGCTTATCGTGTTGAACACTAGGCAGTGAAAGCAGGAAAGATAAGACGAGAACTTCTGTTACTACAAGAAACTTTGAAAATTAGTGTGATTCAAACTAAGAGATGTTTCATTTTTTAAATCAGACACTTTCAGATTTACTTGTAATGACTCCCGTCGCTTGGCTTTCCACAAAGTAAAAGCTTCTATGTGTTTTCATAGTGTTTTGTCCGCTGAATCTTTGGGGGAGAAATGTGAGACAAAATTTTTAATGATACATTCACAATAGTAATTAGTTACTGTTGTCTTTTACTGAGGCATTCTTCCATGATCAACTGATGATTTGAAAGCTTGTTTCATTAGTTTGCTTTTATAAGACAATCGCTATTAAAACTACAGTTGATTATTCAGCATGAAGTTTTGCAAAAGTAACTTGTAACAATTGGTGTTTTACATGTATCTGATAAGAATAGCATTTCCCCGAGCATTGAAACGGCTAGTGAGAAAGATCTAGACAGCCGTTGTTGGAAATTCCTTATGTGCTTGAAGCCTTTTTGTGGTTGCTGCATTAAAAGTTTTGCTTTCATTCTGTAACCTTTACGTTTTGGCTCATCCGGATGTTTAGCTAACAAATTATCACGGTGCGCAGGATTCCTTTTGACAGACTGTATTATGCTGCGATACATGTAAGTATGATAATCATCTCCTGTGAAATACGCCTCCAACAATATTCAAGGTCAAAAGATTTTTGGATCCTCGACAGCCTCTGAAAAATATAGCTCATTTATTTCGTCTTCGTTCTGAGCTGCTACACATCGAGCAAAATAATCTCGAACCGCAAACTTTAGCTGACAAAATATGCGTTGCATTACCGTATGCAAATGTGTAAATATCTTTTTTCGAGTTATGCAAATATTTGGCGTGAACTCGCGATTCATCCAGCAAACAGATCATGGTTTCTGTGTGCTTTAATAAAGTGATCTGTGGCCATTTTAAATGTAAACATTTAGTGTGTAATTGCTTGTTTGTGTTCTTCTAAATTCCAGTTATTTTCCGTTCGCTTAAGATTATGTACCCCGACTGTTTACCTGTGAGCAAGCAAGGGAGCCTGGCAAGGGAGTTGACGCAGTATTCGACCACAAGTTGACAATAAAGTTTCCGCTTTTGAAGCTGTTAATTACTTCGCGTTAACATACAATACACCAGAAAATTAGCCAAAGCTTATACATGTAGATTCGTTTTCGATTTTTCTTCATTTGTTGATGGCAAAATAAAATTACAAGCGTGTAAATATTTTACTCATGTTTGATGCCGCCGAGTGGTCAGAATCAAATCCCTCTATAAAGACCTAAATTATAAGACTTAAGCTTAAATGAAAACATTTTTCCACACAAGTTTATCGCTGTTTTAAAATATTCTGTTCCCCTACACACAAATATTTCACTTCTCCTTCCTTTCCTTTAGCTAAACTACATAAGTGTTCGTCCAAGTGTTCACTTCGAATTTCTTCAAAATAATGAAACATGACCCATGTAAAATTTTCAACACCCCACTGTGAAAGTTTGCTTTTTGTCGCTAACAAAAGACCTTAAAACAAAGCATACAATAGCCTATTCAGTTCTGCTGCATCCTGTTCATTACCATGAGTCTACCGCGGCATGAGTCAACCGCAAAAAACCGAGGCAAAACCGAGGTTTTCAAACTGGTTAGACGAGGTTTTGCCTAGGTGAAACCGAGGCACAGAGCCGCAACTCCACCGAGGCAAAGCCGCGGTAAATGGGGCGATAGTTTAGAGCGGTACTGTATCATTAACTACAGTCAAACCTGTCCACAATGGCCATGTTGGGGACAGCGGTAAGGGGCTGTTGTGGAGAGGTGGCTTGCATCAGATAAAAACTGATAACCAATAAGAAAAGCAAGTGTAAGGTTCAACAAAACATTGAGTAGAGTTTGGTGAGTACATACATTTGTACAGTCTGTATGACAGTTTATTTCCTCTTTCTTGAAATAAAGCCATCAAAGGTTGTCTGTTTGTTCAAGCAAACTCTCATGCATTTGTGAGGCAAAGTGGTTACTTTGCTTGTGGCTTTACAAGTTCCTCGTTTCCATGAAACTTGGCAAAGGAAACAACATCATTGGCAGCTGCTAGTCCTTCTTGTACCAACTGAAACTTTAGTTCTGGTAAAGGAGGATCAAAGTCTGTTGTGGTGGCCCTGCCAAGAATTGGCAAAGCTAATAAAACAAGTCGTTGGCTTCTTCCTCTACAACAGGGAGAGAACGTTGCTTCCATCATGTACCTCAAGTAGCTCGTTTCTGACTGTATTTCTCCATTCAGCATTATTAGCATCAATTGGTGGCTGAAAGCAGGGAACAGAGTGATCACTGATGTATTCCTCGAATGTAATCCCTTCATTGGTGGGACCTTGCACCTGATGTATGAGTTGCTGTAATGTCTGTAACTCTTCTCCCGCGAAGGGATCATCATCATCTTCGTATCATTGATTTGAGGAATGAACACCAACTGTAGACCAACACTTCATGATAGCACTGGGGTATACTTCTTCCCATGCTTTATGCATCCATCTGATAGCCTGGAGAAGGGTGACTGATGTAATGATGTCACTCTCTTTGTATGGACACTGCTATGTCCTGTCTGGCTGCAAACATTGTGAAAGCTTCTTCAAGAATTTCACTTTCCCAGTCTTGATCACACCTGCATTAAGGCAATGTGTTTTTGAGGTTGTGTTCTTTGGGAGGAATAGAACTTCGATATTGTAGAACATGTCCATAAGTACCTTTGAATGACATGGAGCATTGTCAAGAAACAGGATAATGTTTTTCAGGATGATGTTTCTCCCAGTGCTCTTCATTTGCGTATTGAGGGCTTGAAGAATTTGAATCATCAAACCTGACTGCATCCATGCCTTCAGATTTATTAGCAAAGTAATAACAGCCAGAAGGACAACTTTGATCTCGTAGCTCTCTGAAACACCTCAGCGATTTACTTTTGCCAATGGCTCCTTTTTAACTCATGAATTGCGCATGCGCAACACGAGTTATCGTGGATGATGGAGAAAATGTGTCGCTCAATCGATGGGCTGTAAACTTTATGCAAATGAGGTATGCTCGCGGCTTACTTTTAAATTGCTGTCCATGTTTAACGAAGATAAGTTGTTCTAAAGATCTAAATTAAAAGATGTAAGGCTAAAGAAATTTCGGCTACCGAAAATGAGAACATCAAGAATCGTAAAATCAATGAGGAGAACAAATTTTCACTTCATGTAGACTTAAAATTGATTTTACCGAAACGGAGGTCGTTGAAGCACGGTTACGGTGCTGTAAATGTGTATCTAACGAGCGAAACGATAAAAATACAAAGCATTCATTTATTGTATCGTTTAAAACAAGGAAAAAAGAAAGGAAATAATAATAATAAAAATTTCAGGGCCTCCAGCGAGAGTCGAACTCGCATCTGAAGGTTTGCTCGTCAAGGTTCTACTGTTTATCGACTGTGCTATGTCGACATCACGTGATGCTCCCAGGAAAAAATAAACTATTTAAAAATATGACAATAAACCACAAAATTCCCTAAACTAGATAACCTCAACCATAATCTAAAACATACTTTGATTCATCTCTCCAATTCACGAGTTTGCTCACAGAGCACTTTGATCTCCAGCTGCGTTAACAAAGAAAGCAAGTTCCTTGATCCTTTCCGTCCAGCTGCAAACTTTATCGCCTTCCTCGTTGGCAACATGTCTTTGCTCGATGTTATGTTGACAGAGTTCAATCTAGAAATTATGGAAAGTGGGTCAAATGTCCCACGTGACATTTTAAATTGGGTCATTTCAAAAATGGTCTGGGTCAAATTATTATGATAATAATAAACTTTGAAAACTGGCAATATCCCTATTATGCTATACACTACCAGTATATTTTTACAACTTTTTAGCATTTTAACTCAGTTTCAACATTTTCGAATTTTTTATCCCTATTATAGTTTTTATGCTTTTCACAGTTTTGATTTGTTTATTGCAGTAAGTGGAAACAGTCAAATAATTGTAAAGCCGAAAAAGACCAATTATGAATAAAAGGAAACCAAAAAATGCCTGTTTGACCATTTTTACATTTCATACTTTCTAATCAGCTTTAACTAACACAAGTTCCAAGCTTTTCCTTAGTTAGCCAGTAAAGATTCTTCTGTCCTTTTTCTTCCTCCAATGCTGCAAGGCTGCGTTAAAGTCGAATTGATCAAGATCTTCTCCTTCAGCAGAGACAACCATTAAGTCATCAACTCTTTCTGAACCAAGTCTGTTTCGGACAGATGTCTTGAGGCAATTCTGAAGACTAAACCCTCGCTCGCAATTTGCTGTGTGAATAGGAGCTGTTAAAGCCAGAGATGCAAGTGTAATTAAATTTGGAAATTCATCTTTGTGATACTTATGAATTAAGTTCCACAGTGGTACAATTCTGTCCCTGGGATATCCAGCTTTGACTACAAGTGGCTTGATCTTTGCCCACTCATCTGCAGTTTGGATCCGGATCAATCACAGCTGCAGTTTTGCTAACTGCATCTCCATGCCTAAATACCCAATGAAGAGCAAAGACAATATTAAAACAAAAATGAGTATTATTCACTTGTTACTATCTCATTGTTTGTTGAAAGAAAAAGTAAAAGTAAAACCAGACTGCAACCAATTGCATGAAGCTAACATTGGATCATAGCTGTGCTCCCGTGCTAGCCTGAGCTTCCAGTTCAGTTTTAGTTTTTCTCTGCTAAAACAAGTTTTAAACTTGTGCTCCTTTTGCTTGCCAAAGTGGTTGATAAGCGTCTTCAACTTGCTATTTCCCCACTCTTCTAATTCACTTGGAGATAGGAGGGAGATTGGCCGAAGCCCCAGCACCCCAAAAGCATAGACTATATTGCTTTCTTCCTTTGGAAACCGGGTATTTAAGTTTTCTACTATCTTGTCAATAAATGTGACCTTGATTGAATCAATGTTGTTGTTGCCTTTCAAAGGGTGGTTACCCTTGAACATCATTTTGCTCTGCCTGTCCTTTGTAATGTCACTTTTGAGCTTATCCAGGTAAGCTGATCTGCTAAGCTTTCCCTCGAGTTTCTGTAATTCAGCAAAGCAGTGATCTACATGAACCTCAACCATGGAGACATCAAGATCCTTCTTCTGGAAAACCAAGCAGAGTTTTGATATGATGGACAGTACATCCATTAGAAGATATGTAGCTCCTACAAAGTCATGTTGTATGAGTTTATTGTAGAAAACTTTTCCCTTTTCTCATTGCGAAAGAAAGTCAATAGAGAGTCAAGACTCAGGCTGTAGACCATCTCCACTGCTTGATAGACTGCCAACCATCTGATTTCATGTACTTCCCTTACTTTAAGTACAGGTTCATTTAGTAGTTTCTGAACTGTCTGAAGTCTATCCGTTCGACTAGCTGATGCCTTCATATAGTAATAAATACCTGTCAGTGTCTCCTGGTATTCTTTCAAGTACTTCACTGATGCTCCAGCTTGTGAGCTTACTAAGGCAAGGCGATGAGCCATGCAGTGAATGTTTATCATCATTGGATTTTCACGCAGGAAGTGACCTGTTACACCTTCCCCTGTTCCCGTCATCACGTTAGCTCCGTCTGTACCAAGTCCCATCACTTTTCCCAGTTTAAGGCCTTTCTCTTCAATGATTGTTTTGACCTTTTCAGAAATAGCTTTGCCAGTTGCATATTCAAGTCTGGCGTTTGTTACAAAGTGAGTAGATGGTTCAAATGTTTCTGGATCAAGAACACGGCCATAGATAGCCAGCTTTTTGTGGACAGCTATGTCAGTGCTTTCATCAATGAACAGGCTCACAAATGGAGACTTAAGCAGTTTGTTATCAATTTCATTCCGTATCACTGTAGCAATTGAATCCAGCATGTCATTTGCTGTCACATCACTTGTGTAAGTTGCATTTTTTCCATGAGCGAGTTGAGCTACGTGCGAGCACTGTAACTGTGCAAGCAAAGACATGAGACTTTCATACTTGTGCATTGGAAGCTGTTCCTTCGCCGCCCAGTATACTACTTTCAATCCAACTAGCACTGCCTCTTCTTTTTCGTTGAGAGCTTTTCTCACTGCACGCTGGAATTCACCCTGCATTGCATCGGCTCTCAAGGCGTCAACATGATCGTGGTGAGACACGTGTCGTTCAAGCGTAGAAGATCGAAAGTTATCCATTCCTTTGATGAATACATTTTTTTTTTGTGTTTCACACAAATTGAGCATAACATACCTTTGTCTTCATCATACTGTAGCCACAGATAAGAATTTTTCCAGGCCAGACGGAATTTTCTTACAGTGGTACTTGTTGAGGCCGTCGGCTCGACTGGAAGTTCTGCAGCTTCTGCGGGTTGACTCGCTGTTGTACTAATTTCTCCACCTTTGTCATTTGTCTCCTCCAGTTCACCTTGATCTTCACTTTCCGTTGCCACTCTCTTTGGCGAAAAAAAAGACTTAACTTTTGCTGGCGTTTCATGAAACTAAAATTAACGTAGACACAAGAACACACCCTGAACGAAGCGTGAATCGATTGTCGTAGTAGCGTCCAGTCTCTCTCGGAATTGGAACGCCTGACACAAAAAGTACTCGTACAAACGTAGTCTGAAACACCAGTCATTTCGCGATTTCACGAGTTCATATAAGGCTAGTAAGCACACATATTTGTTTTTAAATTTACTTTTATTATTGCCTGCTGCTTTGGAAGTACTTTCGAGTCATGCAGGCCTACTTTGTCGATGCTTTGCATGAGAAAAACACTTGGGAAGACATCCGTTACATAACCATCCCAATTGGCTGATCATTCAGACTGACTGGTTAGGTGTTTTTTACACCCGAATATAAAGGTTGCCACACAAGGGGAATATTCGCAGGGAATGTTCGCAGGGAATATTCCCCAGTAGAGTTCGGACGATGAAACCAGTTATACCGACAATTCCCTTGAAGGGGGGAGTAGTATATTAATTTTATTCTTCTTGTCTGAAAATTCACAATGATAAACCACAAGAAATGAGCTGCAGAGTCAGGATGTTTTAGGCTCAAGCAAGTTGATTAAAAATTAATGGCAGGTAGTAAATAACGAGCCTCAAAATACATTGAAAGAAATCAGCGTATGCTCATAACGCCTCACATTGTTTGTCTATAACCTTACTACACTGTAAGTGTTTGTAATTTGCAGTTTCAATAAGTTTTTGTTTTTAGAGTTGAAGGAAGGATGTTTTATTCATCACAAAGAGAGAAAAATCAAAGAAAGTCTAATTAAAGTGCGAAATTGTTCGCAGGGAATATTCCTACACACAGTGCACACGAAGGGAACAAGCATAAGGGAAATGTTCCCTGCGAATGGTCCCATAAATTAATTCAAACAGGTATGATTTTGTGGGAACATTCATAGGGAACAAATTTTGGTCCCTGTGGATAGATTTTTGTTAGTTCACATGAAGGGAGCTGGTCCCCACGACCATTCCTTGCAACCACTCCCTGCAAATATTCACCTTGTGTGTGCCGGCGTTAACAGTAACACAAGATAGCATCGATAACATCGCTGTAGTCAGACTTTCCGGCGGTTATTTCAAATAAACTTATCACTCATTTTCCTCTCATTGCGAAATTTTCTGTTAAGTCCCTTTTGCAGTCTTGTTACAATCCTTGATGAAGTCTGTAAGATCAGAAGACTTTTATTTCAATTTTCCATTGCAATTTACTGCGAAAATCAATCAAAGGCATCCTGTGGTTAGCTTGTGGAGTAAGTAAGATACTGTGTCAGGGAGGTGATATAGGGAATTATCAAGCCTATAGAGTGGTTTGAAATGCAGTTAATACATTTTTCTGTTTTCGATTTGATTCGTTTGTTGTATCTTGACTGTTGTTCATTGATTAATATACATTGTGGAGTGGGAGTTTTGAAACCACTCTAGTAGAAGAGTAGTTTGTACATGAAATACTGTAATACCAAGTAACAGTTTACTGTATTTACCCGTGTATAATGCGCACTTTTTTCCTAAGATTTTTTCATGAAATTTGCGCTGCGTATTATACACGGAACCTCATGTTTCTTGATCGCTTCCAAAATTTGCATGCGATGTGGTTAACAAAGGATAAAAATACCAGTAAGAATTCAAAAGGCTGTTGTCCATGCTGTTTTTATAATAAACAAGCAAATAACCTATCACAGCTGCTTTTAAATTACCGCCGATAAACTGGCTGGAAAAACCATGAAAAACCAGCCAGATATTCTGTGAGCAGACACTAAAATTTTGCATGCAGACAAAACAAAATATCCTCTGGTAACGAAATGCAAATTTTGTGAGCCAAAGTTTGTTCAAAATTATTTTGCTCGAAGTACAGCAGCTCAGAATGAAGACAAAATAAGTGAGGTATATTTTGCAGAGGCTGTCAAAGATTCAAAATCTTTTGACAACTGAAAATTGTCGGAGGCGCATTTCACAGGAGATGATTATGTTTATTTCTCACCGCGTTACGCTTGATTGAACATATGACACCATGAACATTTGTTTACCTTTATTTAGCATTCGAATACGTGAAAACATAAAGTGTCAGCAAATGAAAACGAAAATTTTTACACAGCAACCACGGAGAGTCTGAGCATTTGAGAATTCCTAGAACGGGTGTGTAAATCATTCCCTCGTGCTGTCTCAATGCTTGTGAATACACTATTATCAGAAAAAAACAGTTTTTGACTGCCTTTTGTAATGAACAAATTAGTGATCCCAGTACACTAAACACAAGCTTAACCAAAGTCAGAACAACCTAATAGCGATCGAAAGCTTTTGTCCCTTGAATGTGCTGGACAAAAAAGAGCATTCTTAACAACCATTTAACAAATGCATGAAAGCGCCTGCCGAAATTGAGACGATTGGAAATCGATTACAAATTTTCCATTGTTTACGCCTGATATGCTGATTCCCCAACCATCCCGATAGCTCTCTACGAGCTAAAAAACCATGAACACTTTGATTTGATTTTGACAGGTCCATTGCATAGCCACCAAATTTAGCCTCACATTGTTTAAAGTCACTCAAATTTCCTCTTTGCTTGCATAAATACACAAGGTTAAACTAATGAAAAAACTACAGGGTAACAGCCATTTTTGGAAGGAAAAGCGATCAAAGCAAAGTTCGTGACAGATCAAGACAACATTAATTTGTTTGCTTTCTTTGCGGTTTCGTCTCGTGTTTGATTGCTGGCTAAGCAATCGACCTGTGAAAATCAAATCAAATTGTTCACAGTAATTTGACTTTCACAGTAAACACAGACGAGTGACATGAAAAAGATAACTGTAATCAGGGAAGCTATCAGAGTCTTATCAGCTGTAAATAGAAGTGACAAAATGTGAAACAATGGAAAGTATGATCAAACATGACCTTTGTTTACACCTTTAGCCGATAAGTCTTCTATTCTGAGTGGCTGTTGTGGAGAGTTTATGTTTGGCAATTGGGACACACTTCAGTGGCCGTTGGTATTGTTAAGAGGTGACCGTTGTATAGAGGTCTAAAGAAGAGTATATATATGAACTGTCCACTCAGGGACAAAAAAGTGGCTATTGTACCGAGGTGAACCTCGTGTAGAGGTGGCCGTTAGCAGAGATTCGACTGTAGTGTTCCTTCTATTGGCTAAATTGATGGTGTGAAAAGGTGGATACTGGGTTTTAAATTGAAGGCTGAGTTAAATTTTGTATTAATTAACAACTCGTACATAAAATTATGTACATAATACTGTGACCACAGAAGTAGTTTACATTGCCTCAGAGCAAGGTTTTTTGTGTTCAGTATGACACCAAAGCAAAAGAGCACTTTTTTCAGCACTATCATAATGAGATATTACAACTCGACACATAAACTGAAGAAGAGAACAGTTACAATTAAAAAAATTGTGTGAACGGCATCTCATACTTGTATGTACAACCACAGAGATGATCTGTCTCCTTGCTGGTCAAAGCTACTTTAATTATGTATTTTATTATTTATTATTATTATTATTATTATTATTATTATTATTATTATTATTATTATTATTATTATTATTATTGTCAGTTTGTTTTTGTAGGGCTCAAACACTATTATGAGGCACAGTAACGTGAAAATTATTTCTGTTAGAGTAGTGCTTTTAATAGTTATTAAAAATTATCCTTGAATGCTCTTTGTGCACTCTCCTGCAGACACCAGACTCAGAAAAGAATATCAACCTACCATAAAGAACACAGGTAAACAGTACTTATGGTACTGAAACAGTTCTTTCAGATTTACACATAACTGTTTGATCTCCAAGAGTCTTTTGCATGTGGGTCTTTTGTTGATTTTCATTCCTTGTGTGTATAGGGACCTTGTGCCTGCTGATGCTGACTATAATCTCTTAGATGTGGCAAGAAGATTAGAAATGTATGGTATTACGCTTTACCCTGCTAAGGTAAGTGAGCTCAGCAAGTAATCATTTAGGGGATGTCAAGGGAGTTGTATTTTGGTGACAACTGAGAATCGCAAATCACTGTTGTACCTCTTGTGGTGTCAATACAATGTAGGTTATTATAAAATGCTCTTGAAAGTAATTACAATCATGTACACATGCTACAGTATGATTGATAGAAACGATTGCATTATAATCTATAGGTGCACATGCCCTATGTCATGCATGTGCATTGTGGAATTATAATGCATGGAGGCTATGCCAGAATTGTGCGCTCGTAAAATCTCGAGACATGCTATAAAGAATATAATGTAAAAACAATAAAAAATATGTTTCAATCCATATTATTTCAAAGTGATTTGAACATAAATTGGGGGTTAGAGTGCCGTCAAATTTCATCTCTTGATGAAAGAAATATAAAAGAAGAAAAAACTTGTTCCACAAACATTGTTGAGTAATAATGAACTTGGAGATTTTTAAGAACACTCAAGAAGTGCACTTTTCTTGTGTTCTTTAAAATTCCTGTGAACATATATAGCTAAATGCACTCGCTGTGTTATTTATTTCTTGAATGAATGTGAAGAAATTTTTTCTGCACAGGATAAGGATCATGTTGAACTGTTTCTTGCTGCTGCACACATGGGAGTGTTAGTATTTCAGAATGGCTCAAAAATCAACCTATTTTCATGGTAAGCTCGAGTCTCACTCTCTTGTCTCAGTTGTGTAGTACTGTATTTTATGAGCAGTCATTTAACTTTGAATAATTTTTTCCAGTCTGCTCTTCAATTGCAAAATGTGATTGCTTGTTGATCCACAGATATGCTGAGAAAGGTCTTCGTATCCTTGCTTTCCCCTGCAACCAGTTTGGTGGACAGGAACCAGGCACGGAAGAAGAAATCAAGGAATTTGTGAAAGGCTACGGTGTTCAGTTTGACATGTTCAGCAAGATAGACGTCAGTGGCTCAAATGCACACCCTCTGTATGTCTTCCTGAAGAATGCAAAACATGGAACACTGACAAACAGCATCAAATGGAACTTTACCAAGTTTCTGTGTGATAAACATGGGGTCCCTGTGAAGAGATATGCACCAACTTTGGCACCTCATGATATTGTGAAAGACATTGAAACTGAACTCAGAAAAGATTAAGGAAAAAAGTATAAATTGTGACCACAAACTTAATGATGACGTTACAAGCATGCTGTAGCTGATCTTACCCTTTCCCCTGGTAACATACACTACATGTGCTCTGTCTTCTGTGTAGCCATTATAAGGATCATCCAGCTCTGTCAGAATGTGCTGGCAACTGGCAAATTTGCCACCTGCAGTCAAATACTTGCCCCTTACTTCACACTTGGACTTAGCTGTGAGTTCTCTAGCAGGCAAGGATTGCTGGCAGTTGCTGCCTACTAGTCCAGCTATGCTGACCACTACTACAGAACATTTTGGCAGAGCTGGTCATCATCTGGTGATAAATCACACTGTGCTTAGCACCTTCTCAAATCAATGCCTTCTTTGTTAAAATTGCACTTGAAGTAAATGCTATAGTACACAAAGACTTCATCACTAGCTGCATGTGTACATGTACCAGATAATATCTCCATTTGCAGTCTGCCTCTTTAAAGGTGCAGGCCTATCTAGTGCACTGCCAACATTCTCTCAGAGGCAAAAACTGAGAAATGAATTCACACCACCCTGCTCTTGTCAAGTGAGGTGAGTTATAGCCATGTTAGTGAGATGCTACTACTACCTTGTCAACAGAGTGCCAACATATTAATTTTTATCAATGTCAAATAAATTTGTATTGGTATGTGTAAGGAGCAATGGGTGACCCAATAATGGCTGCACACAAGAAAAATACCAGGAAGATTGATGGAGCAGTATCATGCGAGTTATCCCCAATAGTTTGACCAAAGTCAATTTCAGTGACTTTTTCATTCATGAATGGCTTCTTGATTACCAGAGAGATAAACATATCAAGCAAATTTTACAAGCAAAAATGAGCCACAGTAAGTTATTACTAATCCCAGCTTTTTCAAGTTGGGACCATTTTCATATTGGCCAACGAAAACCATTTAAGAATAGTTTCTGTGAGTATTTGGCCATTATGTCTCTTTTGCCATCAGTAAACAGGTCTCCTTAAGTTTACTTTCCAGATTTTTACTAACAATCCATGATACTGCCCCTTTAAATGCAATTCCAAAACGAAGCTTGTGGTACATGTACTGTATTCTAAGTCTTTTCAAGTCTTCTATTTCTCTTCAAGTTTGTTATCAACTGAAAACAGCAATTATTGTGAAAATGTTATGAAGCAAAAGTTTTGATAGTTGCTTATTTAAATCGTGTTAAGAGAGGTTATTGTTGTTCAAATTTTTGTCAAAAGTGACCATGCATGTACAGCTTCTATTTCTGAGGCAAATACTCGACTCAACTTATGACATTCTGTTTGCAAAGGCTCAGCTCGAGCCTTGAACAGGATAGAAGGTTGTGAGCTAGTGCAGATTGCTCACATTTGAGGAGAAAAGCTCACAGTTATATAAGTTTAAATGCTATGATGTATATAATTAATATATTCAAGAGAAACTAAAATGCCATCCAGGAAAAGCGAGTGCTGTTATTTTATTTTATTTTATTTCTTTTTTTCAGTGGAAAAAAAAATAGTTGGATTTTGCCCTACTTCCTCCTCCACAAAGGGGCAAAATTCACTTCGAATTTATCCAATAAATACCCTCTTATGGGGGGGGGGGGGGGGGTCCAAATCCACGAGGGGGTAGCGGATACATACTCTCTAACGGATTTGGACCGAGGGAGTCCAATCTGGTGGGAGGGGTCTGTCCAAATTCCCTAGGACACCGGGAACTCTGCGTTCGTTTAAAAGTAACCCCGTTATTGTCATGGATACATTTGATTGACGTCTAGCAACAATTAGTTTACGACAAAGGAAAAAAATGTTGGAGGACGCGGGGACTGTAAAATGAAGACGCGGACGGCGGAAAATAAAAAAAATCACTTGAATTTGAAACATCTTCGACAATCAATCATCGAAAATTTTCGGGGGAACCACTTTCAAAATCTTCGGTTTATTCTTTGAAGATTGGTGAATCAATCCAATTAATTGTTAGTATAAAAAGAACTTGTTACTTTTCCTTGTTACATGTGTCTAGCTCGGATTTCACTTCTAACTCGCAAGAACAGAGGATCTGTATTTTCAGTTTGTAACATTCGTTTCCGATAATTTGGTTGTATTCAAGACAGAATGGACAAGAGGAGCTAAGCTGATGTGGTATCTGCTCGAGAGAGATGAATTTAGCGAATTGTAGAATTTTTGGTGTGTTTCGCGGGAACTAATTTTCCCCTCCCATCACACACCCTCAAATGCTAATTTCTGCCCACACTACACACTTGAATTAATAAATACACCAAGCTGTATAAAAACAAATCAAAGATTTCGGAGAAAGATCCGATATCTTGTATTTTATTTTGTAGATTTCATGCGTATTATCCACATTTGACCGTATGCTACCTGTGTGTTACTCGTATGTATTCGCATGTTACTTGAATGTTACTCGTATGTATCTGTATGTACCCGTATGTCACTCGTACGTACTCGTATGTACTGGTATGTTACTCGTGTGGTGTTTTAGTCACGATCCGTGTCGATCTCCCTGAGATCATTTTCAAGTTGAAGAAAAAGCGAATGAATTATACATATATAAGTACAAATTAGGGCGTGAGAATGTCCAACGATAAGATATGTAAATACAAGCGCTAAAATGTAAGTGTTAAAATAATAAAAAAAAAACTATATAAATAACTTTGCACGGATTGAATCTGACTGCTTGCTCAAAGTTGGCTTAAGCTCCTTTATTTATTTTATTTTATTTTATTAGCTTCGCCAGAGACCTGGCAGGGACACTACAACAGCTTGCGCCAATTACTGTAAAGAACATTTCGTAGATCAGGCAGTGGAACTTACTTTGGCACTTTCTCAAGATCTTAAAATCACTATATATGTCACTCGAGACTGTTCCATGTCGCTCTTTAATGTGATGCGCAATTGAAGACCCACTGTGTTCCCTTCCTCAACGCGCTGATAGAGTTGTCGCCACGTATACCCAACATAGTTTGCATCGCACACATCCATTTCCAATACACCCGAATCGCAGTCAGATCGCGGGTCAATAACGACTCACCGGAAATTAAATCGCGACTCGAGGAGGAAAGTCATGTTGTGGATATAAGCGCAAAGCAACCTCGTTCCCAGGGGGACAGGAAAGAGAGGACCCTGGGAACGAGGTTGAGCGCTAAGGTACTGCGAAATGTTGACGAATCGATTGATTCGACCCGATGTCGTTCGATTCGTTTGAAGGAAAGTCGATTCGACTCACCGGAAATTAGGTCGCGACTCGGAGTAAAGAGTAATGTGCAAAAACAAATTAAACGAATGCACATGCACCTTCCTCGTTCTTAAAGCGTGTGCGCGAGAGTGAACAACGTGAGCTAATGACATTAAATCAGTAATGATGAATGAATGCACATGCGCCTTCCTCGTTCTTAAAGCGTGTGCGCGAGAGTGAACAACGTGAGCTAATGACATTAAATCAGTAATGATGAATGAATGCACATGCGCCTTCCTCGTTCTTAAAGCGTGTGCGCGAGAGTGAACAACGTGAGCTAATGACATTAAATCAGTAAAGATGAATGAATGCTCATGCACCTCCCTCGTTCTTAAAGCGTGTGCGCGAGAGTGAAGATCCTTTGCCATTGAATTAAACTACATTGTCTCACTTTATTTCAGGCAACAACGATTCAAGACACATGTTACGCCTATATTCGGTTGAATGCAGGAATGTTACTGACTGTGATTTCTCGTTTAAATCTGTGATGCAAGTCCAGTGTTCAATATCTTAGCTTTCTCTTTAGTCTTTAAATTTTAAAATAAAAAAGATATAGATATTAATGCATTAGTGCGCGATTAAGATTTCTGCAATTTTCGAGGATTTCCGAGCATTTTTTTTTGCAAAGAATTCTGAAAATTCAGTATCATTTCATAAAGAAGAATAAACTCTTACATAAGCTCACGCATAAACTAGATTGCCAGATTACCGACATAGTCTACGGAAAATGAAATATGAAATATATAAATAACACAGAATATGATTTCTGCAAACTTCGAAACTTTCCGAATATTTTAGGAAGACTTTAAAAATTGTCCCAACAGTATTTTCCCAAAGATTTGCGATGATTGATTACCGAAGATTAGCGAAGATTTCCGACAGTGGTCGGAGGATGTTTCGAAGTTAAGTGATTTTAATTTAATTTTTTTTTTGATTGTTCGCCGTACGCCGTCAGTCGTCAGCATCTGCCGTCCACGCAGTCCCGGGGGCGCGTGTGACTGGTGACCGCTGTAAAATCACTCTCTCCTCCCCCTTTTCTTCTTCCTCATAAACACTCTGAAAATCACGCACAAATTCTGAGATATTTATGGGGTTATCTGCTACAAACCTATGATGCCTTTTTGTTTGGATTGCATGAAATCTCGAGAAGATAGTAAGGATAAAAGGTAAAAAAGTGACAAAAACGTGGCATTCGGGTGTATAAATTCTCCCTTAACACAAAACTGAACTGACTGAAAGGGCCAATGGATCAATAGACCTTTCACCAGATCCATATTGCTTTTGTTTCGAGAGATTTTGGACGAATTCACTCCCTAAACATCTCACTTTGGAAAGAGTAGGGGCCTGGGAATGGTTTTTTAAATTCATGGACTGTATAAGCAAAGTCGTGAAAATTGAAGATAGTCCGGAGCTCTCAAGTTTTTAGCTTTTTAAAAGAAAATAAAACTAACAACAACAATAACAAAATAATCGCAAACAGCAATTATGAGAACTTTCTTAAAAGGATCGGGGAACCTCCATTCTTACAAAAAATTGACGATAAATTGTTGGGAATAATAACTACATTCCAGATTTTGTTTTAAGGCGTAGAATCAACAGTTACTTTTAAAATAGATAGAATAACCGCCTACTTTCACTTTAAATTTAATAATAAAAAATACAGATTGAAATGAATTCAAAATATACCAAAAATTTGGTGTATGTAACTGTGCTGAAAATGTTAAGTAACCAGCGTAAAGAGATTCAAAAGCTGAATCAAGCTACAAACTAGTAAAAAAAAAAACCAAAACTAAGTAAAAGCCCCGCTTTTCTATGAAGAAGGACACTAGACTGAATCTGGACGATTGGACAAAGTTGGTGCATATTGTCACTCCAAACCAAGTTTTTAATTCATATGTACCATGCGTACAGATCAACACAAGTAACAGGCCACTTTTCATAGTTTGTTCTGAACAATCGATCCAGTCCTACCTCAGCTCCCTGTTCCTTCAAGAGACAGTGCATGGGCTTGAAAAGTTGCTAAAAACTAACTCAGCTGATTTTGGCCACTCTTTTCAAGACAGTAGACATATTTCCTGCCGGCCGCATATTCTAGATACATGTTTTTCTTGCAGTTCTTCGATTCACTGGCTGGCAGAACACCTTCTCTGACATTGCGGTGATGGTCACAAAAGTGTTGTTTGGATGCGATGTTTAATTTCCGCAGTTCCAGCAGGTGTCACTGCTTCTCTTGTGAACAAGCTTCATGGTACATACATACATACATACATACATACATACATACATACATACATACATACATACATACATACATACATACATACATACATACATACATACATACATACATACATACATACATACATACATACATACATACATACATACATACATACATACATACATACATGGTCTTGAAAGGCCAGCTAGTTTTGGTCATCTTGATATACCACAGTTTTTATCTCGAGCCCCAAAGCAATCCGAGGGCCATGGTTTATTTTCCGCCAAACATCTAGTGATGAAAAGTATTTCACCAAGCGTTGGTTGTGCATTTCGATATTCAGACTAGAGGGACGAAATCAGTAAAAGCAGTGAAAGGTTGCTCCAGGAAGCTCCCTGAAAAACAACAACAATAATAATAATAATAATAATAATAATAATAATAATAATAATAATAATAATAATAAAAAAACACAATTGCGAGTGACCTTTATAAAATTGATGAATCATTTCACCTAGCGAACGAACGAGGGAAATTCTTCAACCTACATGCGTGAATAATTACATAAGAATGGTGTTATGTATACAAAAAATTGTTCAGAAAGACGTCAACACCATTGCATTTTCGAGAACTGATAGACTTTTAAGCGATGTTAAAAGCAAACTTAGACTAATTTAAGGGCGCGTTGGTTTATGATCATTCCAGAATAGAAATACAGTGAAAACCCTCCAAAAGAGGACACCCTCGGGACTAAGCAAGGTGTCCGCTTACAAGACCGTAGCAGGTATGGTGTGTCAGTCATTTCTTTTATTAGAAACCTTAGAATTTGAAGGTCTACGTTGCATGAAAAAAAAAATTTTTGGAAAAAAAAAGGCAAAGAAATGAAGGGGGTATTTTGAAAACTGGACGTCAAAACTGAAATGTGGATGCGCTTTCGCTAAATGACGAAACAAATGAACAAAGGCGTATTATAATTGGAGTCGATTTCAAGTGTACGTTCTGTCAGCTTAAGGGAGACCATTTTTGCCCAAGGTGCGTCAAACAAGTGCTCGTTTCCGCTTACGGGAGGTGTCCGCTTACTGAAGATTATAAATACAGAGATTCAATGAGGAAATCACAGGGACCGTGGTTTGGTGTCCGCTAACAGGAGATGTATGTAAGCTGAGCATCGATTGCCATGGGAATAGATCGTACTCGTCTTAGTTTTGGGACGTGCTCCATGTGTCTTTAGCGACTATCAAGACAAAGCGAGACATTTCACGGAATTCGGAGAGAGAATTTTACGGAGTCAGATCAGTTGCATTATATTGGAGGCAATGAAAGTTCCAACTTTGTAGTTTGTTTCGCGCCAGCAAAATACTGATGGAATAATAGTAATAATAATGATAATAATAATAATAATAATAATAATAATAATAATAATCCATTTACATAGCGCCCTTTCTACAAGATTCAAAGGCGCTGTTTACAAAAATTAGATAAAACTAAAAAGTAAAAAATAATCACAAGCAATTGACATTAAAACTAGACGCTAACTACATTTTAAATGTACACAATGGATAAAAAATCAGATAACAAATAAAAACATCACGATTCATAGGCTCGCATAAAAAGAAATGTTTTAAGTTTGCGTTTAAAATTATCAATTGAGTTGCAGATTTAATATCCTCAGGTAAGTTATTCCAAAGTTCCGGAGCAGCAACAGAAAAAGCTCGTTTACCATACGAATTAAGATTAAAATAGGGTTTAACTAATAAATTTCTATTAGAGGATCTAAGATTGCGGCTGGGTGAATACAATTGAAGGAGTTCCTGTACATAGATTGGAGCTCGATCATGTAGTACTTTGTAAGTAATTAACATAATTTTAAATTCAATACGAAAGGAGACAGGGAGCCAGTGAAGATCCCTCAGGACTGGAGTAATAGGGCAAAATCTTGGACACTGGTTGACAAGGCGAGCGGCAGAATTTTGAACATGTTGAAGCTTCCGAATAAGATAGGATGGTAGGCCGTACAATAAAGAATTACAATAATCAAGTTTAGAAACTACGAAGGCGTGAATAATGATCTTTGCAGCATCATAAGTAAGATATTTGCGTATAAAACCAATGTTACGAAGATGGAAAAAGGACGATTGACAGACTGCATTAACATGAGGTACCATACAAAGGGACTGATCAAAGATAACTCCAATATTGCGTGCACTGGGGAGCAGGATACAGTCTCATTACATATATCAACAGAAGATAGTGGTGGCCGAGGTCGATAGGAAGAGGATATTACGAGAACTTCAGACTTGTCTTTATTTAATTTCAGCTTGTTGGAAAGCATCCATGCGTCCATGTCCCGAACACAGTTTACCAATTTGGCGTTACTCAGATTCATATCAGAAACAGACGACGTACTGAACGTAATATATAGCTGAGTGTCATCACCATAAAAGTGATAGAACATTTGATGACGTCGAGCAATCTCGCCGAGAGGGGATGTGTACATTGAATATAACAACGGGCCAAGAACGGATCCCTGCGGTACACCAAACTCAAGAACATGAGAAGCAGAGCACGCACCATTAACCTGCATAAACTGTGTACGATCAGAAAGATATGATCGAAACCATTCCAAAACAGTTCCAGTAATTCCAATGGAAGATTCTCGAATGCTGAAATTTAAGGATTATAATACACTAAATCAACAACTAATAGCGATAACACAAAAGCAGAAAAAGCTAACAGGTTAAGGTACATGTACGGTCTTTGCATTTCGGGGGCGGAACACTAAAAGCGTTCTGACAAGAGATTTACAATAAAATTTAAGTGTTCCGCATATAAAGATGTAAGTCGCGATACTGTTTCAACCTGTTCCAGGCGTTCAGATAGTAAACGGAGCGCGATAGTACCGGTAGATTGAATAGAAATAGAGGGGCGAACTTGGAACGCGGGGCGGCGGGAAGGAACTGAACACCTGTAAAATTTTCTTTAAGCAGAGGACACAGTTTACCGGAAAAAAAAAAAACCTTTGAGTATAAAACAACCCTAAATGCCCATAAAATGTCAAATCGGGTAGGAAAAACGGAAAAACGGAAAAACACGAATTTTAGCATTTTCGATTAAAGGTCTTTCCGGTATACCAGAATCTGCTATACCCTCTGATTGGTCAATTTTGGCAGTTGCTGTCAACACAAAGGTCGATAAGAAACGCTATCAGAGAAAACATTACGGATCAGGTCAACCCTGTGAGCAAGGGCCTTTGTAGCCTCCCACGCAGACGCTCTTTTGACGAGCCCAACAACGTCTGCGTTGGAGGCTAGGGCCTTTCGATCTTTCAACTTTTCTAGGAAGATCGAGGTACCTCTGCTCGCAGGGAAGTCAAACTAACGTGTCACGTAAAGTTCCATATGGTAGTAAACAACGCACTAAAGAACTTTTCACGCATTATTTCGCGACGCGAAGAGCAGGTAGATTGCTTGAAGAGTCTTGTCGCTAGGACAAGCGTTTTCGCGAGAGTCTGATATATCAGATCTTTCCACGCAAAGATAAAAACGAACGAGATCCAGGAGTAGTAGTAGGCTTGGAGTAGCCATGATGGCCATAGGATTAGATGAAGGTTTCGTGTTCGGAAGATCTGTGAGCTGGTTGTCACAAGAATGGAGAAAAGAACTACACTGTACAGGAAGGAGATCACTGGCAACTTTGTTTCCCCAGCACTTTTACGGTCAAAATACTCAGCTCGTGCCGCCTGTTATTCGAAAATAATTTTGATTAATTGCGAACGGACTGCGTTATTCGTTTCAAACTTTCAAAGTTTTTGGTATTGCAATCATGCAACTGTACCGTAGCCTGACTGTGCCCTCATTTGAAATATCGATTATTGATCGCTATATTTCTCAGGTGTTCACGTCCCAAATCGGCCTTGGAGTAACCTGTGACAAGAATATAGCTACCGACCCGTCCTCAAAGAAGGCCTTTCGTGGCTATTTGCAGCTTGCCAGATCTGAATATCTTTCTTGGGAGCGCATACGTTAAAAAACGCTGAGGTGATTTGTGGTTTTGGGTTGTCAATCAAGTGGCCAAGTGGGCGGAAAGACCTTTTTCAAAATAAAGTTTGAGGCGTTCCCACCGCCCCCCCGTCCCAAGCCCCACTCCATTTTTCGCCGTGTTTTTTTTTTTTTTTGCCTCTCTCTGCCGGTAATATTGCGCTCTGTTTACTATCTGAACGCCTGGAACAGGCTAGACTGTTTGGGCTGCCTGAGTTATTTCTGGTCGCGCAGTAAACAGGGGCACCGAACGACAAGTTTCGGTAGATATCTGTTCGGTAGAGGGTAGTTCGCCTGAGGCTTTCCGCGCCGATTAAAGAGTGCACTCGGATTTTCGTAAGTAAAACGTGGCCTAAAAGATTCGTAATGTGGCAATCTTAACCCCTGAGGTTTTCGGAAAGGTCGTTATTGCTGTTTTTGGCAGTACAAAACGTCAGCTAGCATTTTCGGAAAGAAAAAAGGTTCCCTAGAAAGTATTTTCTCAAAGAAAGATTTTGTTCCCTAAAATTTTCGGGCAATTAACATTTCAGCTAGGGAATCCGAACAGATCAAAGTTTTCTAGCTAACCAAAACATCACTTTAAACAGACTTCAAACACCATAACGTACTTAAAATTGCCTTTCTACAACTTTTGGCTGGTTTGGCTCGTTGGGTGCCCCTGAGTAGAGTACACGTCTTGGTGTGTTGTCAACAGTTTAATCTGCCTGGCTGTTGTTAACCTTACAGGCCGGAGACTAGCTTCAAGTGAATCGTTGTAATCAAACCCGGCGCTAAAATCAGGACGCTGAAACCCAAACGACGCGCTTTGATTGGCTGAGGGACGTACTTTTTTGTTGAGCGGTAGTCTCTAACGCGGCAGAGGCCTTCTTTGATGCCACATTAGCCGTGATTCTTTTCCCAAGAACCGTCAAAAAAATCTTACCCGAAACTCGAAGATTAATTCAAAAGTTTTCCCAACAAAAAGGCAGTGCGGTCTAAGGTCTTAAACGCCAAAAAACAGCGATCGCGCGGAGTAAGTGCGTCACAAATTCCTTGAACGTGATCTGTTCAGTACAAACAACTTTGTAAACAAAAGATTTTCATGACTAAGCAATTAACTCGCGCGAAGTAATGCCCTTACTTAAAATATTCCTGCGTAACTAAGATGGAACCACATAGTTCTACGGTTCTTTTCCATTCCTGATCGTCTACTTAAGTTGGAATTCATAGCAGGAATAAATCTAAAGTGAACGAGTGAACAACTGAAACACTGCTCTTGCCGCTTGCGCATAAACCAATTTCTGTCAACGAAGATTAACCTCGGCAGTGTTTTCTAACCATTCAATTCCTGGATTAGCTAGAGCAAGGGCTCCTTGCAAATCAAAAGTCTCTGAGGTAATTAAGATGTTCTACCCATGCACTAGAAACAAAGCCAGATTTGAACGGATCAACGTTTCTCTACGAATTGCAGATCAGTTGTTGTAATCAAATGCAGATCAAGCTCCAACTAGAAACGTTTGAACAAGCCAAGTACTTGGCGACGGGAAAACAACTTGGGGACAAACGCGAATACATATCAACATCCTTAAAACGCTTAAAAGTTAATGAAAATATGCAATTGTACCAAAAGTTAAAATGTATGTGAATGATATATGAAATGAATCATATATGAACTGCGGAAATGAAATCAAATGAAGAATGATCCTCGCAGTTGTGAACGCAATTTAAGCAATTGCGAAAAGAAGCCTGAAAAAAATTCAGGACTTCAACGGGGCTTGAACCCGTGACCTCGCAATTACCGGTGCGATGCCTTAACCAACTGAGCTATGAAGCCACTGACGTTGGGAGCAGGTCAATTGTCAATTGACCTGCTCCCAACGTCAGTGGCTTCATAGCTCAGTTGGTTAGAGCATCGCACCGGTAATTACGAGGTCACGGGTTCAAACCCCGTTGAAGTCCTGAATTTTTTTCAGGCTTCTTTTCGCAATTGCTTAAATTGCGTTCACAACTGCGAGAATCATTCTTCATTTGGTTAAAATGTATGTTAACAAATAAATAAAAGCAAATGTCGAAAGATATAAATCCGGAACACTAGCAAGAATGTACCTAACTATTCAATATAAAGCCGTACTTAAGCTATTTTGGATCACGTGGTGTAAATGGAAGGACGGATATCAAGCGATATTCCCCTTCCGCGTTGACATTTGTCATCCGATTTAACGGTCACAAAACAAGACAAAACAAAGCTAGTCATTTTAAAGTATTTTCAATTTCAAATGGAAGAATCCAATGACAATTTAAATGAAATAAACTCAAGCAATTAATGCAGTTGTTTACGTCATTCCTAATCGTCGTCAGACCTCTCTTTTTTAACATTTTCAACTTTCAGCTGAGTATATATACGCGATATAGAATTCTATTTGCAAGGTTATTGGCTAATTAACATTATATTCTCGCTATATACAAAATAAAAAAACAACAATCGGAGCGTTATAAAATAAATAACCCATTTTTGGCTTGCTAGTATATCGGAGGATAATGTACTTGGCTGATAGGTTATCCTCAAAATTTCACAGTTGACCGAGGAGCGAACGATTCATTTTTCGGACAATCTATCAGCCAAGGAGATTATCCTCCGATATAACAGGCTCCGAGAGGGGTTTATTTACTAAATATCGTCACTCTGGGATGTGGTTATTGTTCATATGTACCATGCATACACATCCACACAAGTAGTACCGCTATTGTCATTCTCTCCACAATCCTTCAAGTCGTAACACACAAACTGCGGTGATAAACATGACAATAGAACGCATTGTTGGAAAACAAAAATAAAACTATATCGTTTAACTTGACGTTTCGTATGTTTCGACATACATCTTCAGAAGTGACCGTTGGGAATAAAAGTAACAACTAAATTTTAAATTTAAGATAAGTAACTAATTAACAAGTCCTGCCCATACCAGATTTGCAGCTCTTGGTTTCATAACAAAGGCAAATGATTTGAGAGGTTGCCAAAAACGAGCTCTGTTGAGTTTTGTAAGATTCCTTCCAGAACGTAAAAGTGCTTTTTCTTTTTGCAGCTATGGATATGACTTTTCTTTACTGCCTGCAATTCTTCAGGTGGGTGGGAGAAGAACCTGTTTTTTGGCGTTCGTGATGATTGTCAGCGACGTGTACTTTGGATATTGTTCTTAATTGTTGCAGCCCCAGTAGGTAGCATCTTTATTAGTGTTGCAGCGTATCGATCCATATCTGTAGACGAGCTTCATGGTCTTGATGTGCCCAGTTTTGGTCATGTTGAGGGCACCATAGCGGTTATTTTTCGCCCCAAAGCAAACAGGTTCTTCGTTGATTTTCTGCCAAACGTCTTAAATAAATTTATTTTATTAGCCTTATTAGGGCCAATGAACGAATGAGTAAACGAGCTATCTAACAAATGAGTGGATTAATGAATAATTAAATAACACTATCAATAATTGTAATGATGATAATGACGATGATAATAATGATGATAATGATAATAGATAAAAAGATAAGCAAAAAATAAAGAGTCCAGGTAAATTACAAAGAATTAACAAGCAAAAGGACGGCAAAATATTTGGCCAAAAAATTACTTATTTTCCGTTTGTGACTAGCATTGCTTTTGGACAGTCTTTACTTGATTCCTAAGGTTTTGCCTTTTTTATGATTCTCCTTAATATTTCACGTAATAAATAATAATAATAATAATAATAATAATTATAATAACAACAACAACAACAATAATATAGTTTTTAAAGAAAAAGAGATTCTTAGGGAAATTTACAAAAAAAAGCTGCAATATTTATAACTGATTTAGTAAAGGTCCGTCTTATACTTTGATGAATATGATGTTCATCGACTTGACTTTACCAACATTTAGACAATATTACTTTCAAAAGCTGAAAGAGTTATTGGAAAAAAAAATGCTTGAAATCATCATTCAGTTTAAAATTACTTTAACAATCTAGCAAAGCAATAAATATGCCTCTTTGGCTATGGATGGCGAGGACTGACATGGAACGAAACTTCAGAATTAAGAAAATCGGGCCAACCTTAAAGGTTTTCCCGTTGTGTTGTGTAAAAACAGCCAAACACCGACTATGATCTACTACCCCTTTGCGAAAATAGCTTGGCATCTTTCTTTTGGTGTTCCAGGGGCATTTTGTTACGAGGAAAGGTACTGAAGGGTACTTGATTTTAATTTGACCCACAAGACATATGACGCAGCCCTTTCAACTTAGAGGGAATGGGATGTTGAATGGGATGTTGATGTTGAGTAAAACGTGAATCTCCGTACCTAGGCATGTGGCCACGATGGTCTGCTTATTATTTCCATCTGCGTATATCCAGTATTCGGAGTTAGCCATTTTGTCTCCTTCACTTGCTTTGATTTCGCTGCACGATTCAGCGGGAAGCTCTGGAATTGAACCAAGTGGTGCTGCAAGACAGAAGAAACAGAATATTTCGTAATAGTATCAACAATATATTTTGGATAAAATTAAGTTAACACGTAACCTAACTAAGCTCCCAACATACTGTAATACTGGCAATTTACCATTTTCATTGGTGAGTCTCTAACGGTAGAGTTAAATTGCGCTGACCCACCAATTAAGCTTCAAACCGAAGAACGCTCAGTAGTGAAATAGCAGAAGTAGTAACCATAAAATCAACCTCTATTCTTTTCCTATGTTTCAGTGTGTTTAGAGGCGGTTTGGAGCGAAATTGCACCAGGGTTTGGACAGAACAGTGTCTCTTTGGGAGAGAGAAAAGTAACAGAAGAGAGGGAGATTCTTTTCTCTCATAGTTCAGCCTTTAATTTAATTAAAATTAGATTTTTGCTGAAACCCTAGAGACAGAGTTAAATCTTTATCGTTTTACTTTTTTCAAACCTTCCAAAACATTTCGCGCCTGAAGAATTTTATTTGCGCACGATAAAGCTCATCATTAAGCGAATTCGATTTTTATTAATATTGGTGAGCAACTAAGACACATCAGTGAGGGATTTGCGCGAGAAACTGACTGTCAGTAGATGGAAAAAAGAATAATTGCAGAATACCTGGCCACATGAGGCTGTATCACTTGAAAACGTGCAGTGGATACATGGCTACGCAGTTACTTACGCGTCACGCCTTTCTTTGCGCTTTTCATTTCAAGATCGAAAATACAAATTAAGGTGGCTCTATATAGTGGATATTCAACTACGCGGCTACGTAGCTACGCAGCTAAGCCGAATAGCTGCCTTGTCGCGGCGTAATTAAACTGTGTCGAGATGTATTTTGGAGGAGTGACGTTTATTCTGCAGCTAAGCCGAGAACAGATGTGAAAAAAAAACTTTAATATTTGAGAAAAAGACGACTTTGCAAAATTAAAGGCTAATACTTGAAACTGAAGACCACTCAGGAAATAGAAACTTTAAATGTTTTTTCAAATAGCTCAAAATTTAAATATTTCATCATTAAACCGCTTGGAAAAATCGATAGTCTTCGCTTTGTTACACTGTAACACAATTTAACAATTTAGTTTTATTGTTTAATCCTGAAATTGTTCTAAAGCGCTCGGCTTCGCTGTCGATACACATTTTAAAACATAGTAACGTGAAAGACAAATGCGACCTCTGTTAAATGCACGCCTCATGTAGAACCGGTGCACATCCGGTATGAAGTCCTCCGGCCTGGCTTCTTTGGTTCTGGAGTTCAGCTCACAGATATTTCGACCAATGATGACGTTGTAGCTCTGGCATCTGGCCTCCCGCTCGCATATTATGTCGCACTCTGCTAGGTGGACATCCTGAACTGTTTTAAACGTATGACCTTTCAGACACATGCCATAAATGGAGTACTCTGCTTGATGACATTGGCCAGCCGACTCAATCAGACCAATGCGGTAGATCAGAGCTGCAACTGGCAACCAGAAACGAGGTGTCATCTTGTTGATATCAGTGAAATGGAGCTGAAAAATGGTCCTGCAAGTCAGATTGACGCAGAAAGTATAGTTATTATAAATAAAATCGTTATATAAGCAGAAAAAAATTCCTGTTTAAATGTCATAGATACCGTGTACCAAGAACATTTTGCGTTTTTTTTTTTTTTGCATATTTCTCTCGTTCCTCATTCTGCCCACTAGAAAAAAAAAATAATTGTGCAGGTAATTTAGTATTCGGCCTCTTAACTTGAATAAAGCATCAATTATCGAACATTATGGTCGTTTCATGATTTCGTGGTGACTTTCGTACGCGTTGCTTTGTCATAATGCCTTTGGTGTTCTGATTGCCCAAAGACAGCAAACTCTTATCACGACGATTTTGAATTTTACAGACATGTTTCAACAGAAACTTCTGCCTTCTTCAATGCAGGTGTGACACGATGCAAATCTGAATATAAATAACTAGCTAAAGAAAAACGAAGCCTTACACATCCTGTGGGAAAACCGTTCCCTTAATCAAGATCTTCAGCACGTTCATTTAATCCTATATTTGTAATTTACACGCTTAAGGCCCAGTTCGCACTAAAGGCCGAGACACACTAGGCGACATGTCTCTGCGACGAGTCCCTCCGTGTGTACTGCCTTCAAAACAAGTCGCTGCAACACGTCGCGGGGACAAGTCGCCGAAACAATTCGCCTCGTCTGACACGGTGAGTTTCTGTGAAAATTGTTGTTGCTGCGGCAGATTCAATCTGGTTTGAATTCGTGCAACTGATCGCAGCGACAAATTTCTGCCGCAGCGACAACGATTTTCACAAAAAAGACGAGGCGAATTGTTGCGGCGACTTCTCCCCGCGACGTGTTGCCTAGTGTGTCTCGGCCTTAAGACGAAAATTTTAGTTTAGCGTTTGCAAAAAAAAAAAAAAATCAAAAAAAAAAATGAAAATTTTGTAATCACCAATTTTTTGTGTTCGTAATCCTGTTCGCACATGAAGATGCGAATTTTTTTTAGTGACAGACAGATGGCAAGGTAACCGCAAGAGTCCGAAAAGGCCTGTCATTTACTTCCTATCAATTTGATGGCCCAACGACAGATGGATGTCAAGGAACGGCACCTGACAAAATTTTTACAGTCTCCAAAACTAGTCGACCGAATCTTTATTGCGTTTTGTTGCGCTTGCAAAAATTTTGGTGGGTGCAAAAAGTCGTTCGCACTAGAAATGCCTTCGCGTTGACAGATTTTTTGGCAAATCAAACAAAATTTCGCATGGTGCGAACAACTATTCAGCTCCACTTCAGTAAATAATTGTTAAATATCCAGATTGCACACTGTAACACGCGCGTACTTGCACTGAAGAAGACAGCAGCTTCTGCCGAAACATGTCTGTAAAGTCCCAAATCGTCCTTGTGTATTATTGTGGCCTTCCTGGTTTGAGACAATTTGTAGAATCCCTCGAAAACGTGCAAGCATGAGGAAGTGACACCTGAAACAGGCATTGTTTGTTTAAAACATGAGGGTACGAATTACGGTGCTAGAAAGTCGCAAACGTTCTTATTAATTAGGTTAGTAAACTGGCAGCGGTTCAGAAATCTGTATTTGCAGTGCTTAGTCCAACAACAAGGGGAAAACGTATTTCTTAATGCCATATATAGAACAGGAAGAAGGCACAGAGAAACAAAGTTAATTTTGTCTAAATATAAGAAATTCACACAGGGTAAAGGGAGTAAGGTATATATGCTTCCCAAAAATAATTATAGCACAGCTTCGGTGAAATGTGGTTACTAAAGATGGTGCTAATAAGGGGTTCATAATTTATTTAAGACTCATTTTTATAACTTAATATGGAAACTCGCGGTGTGATTAGCTAAGTTAGAGCGTCGCAATTATTGTATTGAATTTTACGTCAATCTGACTTGAAAGACTTTCTGTCAGTGTCTGAAGAGAGTCACGTATGACTTCCAAAAATCATTACAGTTTAACTTAGGTTTTAGTTTATGAAATTTGTCTTGATGGCCTATCCACTTTTACGTGCCTTTATAAAACATGTAGTTTTTGCATTTTATAAAGGCACGTAAAAGTGTGGAAAGAATGACTACTCACACGACATTCATGTTTTGAAAATACCAAAAACCTTACACAACCAACTTTATATTTGTAAATGGTGAAAATATTTGTATCCACGGTCCTGGCCTTGTTGAGCCAGTAGGGAGCTTAAGCAACGACGACGGCAACGGCAACGAAAACGTCATTTCAAAATCTAACTTCTCGCTTTTGTAATTGTTTTACGATCATTCCAGTTTTTTCTAACTTTAAAACTACTGGCGAATTCGCCAGGGGCTAAATTACAGCGAACGGCGTCAAAGTCAGGAAAAAAAGACAAATTTGCCGTCATGGGCTCACGTTCTCTAGAAAACATAAAACTTGGGTCATTTCACGTCGTTGTCTTGCATAAGAAGGCAAAGAAATACACCAAATGTAAAACGCACGTGTAGAGCGATTGGTTTTGCTCATCTCATTAAACCTACTGTTTGGTGACGTTCTCTTTGAACCTTTGATTATCGATCCTCTTTTTTTTTTTTTCAGTTTGAAAATCTAAGCCACTTTTAACAAAGACGGTCTCGGAGGTCTTATCATTGTTCTTTCTTCGCTCTCTTTTCATTAAAACGACAAAGTATTTTATGAATACAAAAAAAAAATAATAATAATAATAAAAAATAAAAAAGGAAAACCTGCTTACCCAAGCAGCGAACTTAATTGGCTGGAAAAGTCCAAGAAAAGGTGTTCTTGTGAAGCCCTGAACAGCATAAACTTAGTTGTGTCCTAAGACGAGCATAACTTGCTGCCAAACGATTACGTCTCCCAAACCACATGAAAGACGGCAGGTCACCATATTGATGACTTCTTTTGGTATTGACTAAGCATCGCGTGACATGCCTCGAGTGACGCCGCAGAAAACAGAAGAACAAATATAAGAACTTCCGAGACCCAATGAAATTTTGAAGCAACATTGACAGTTTAAGGGCGTGTTCTTCAGCTTTTCAGGTGTGGAGTGGAATTGCATCAGGGTTTGGATGCAACGGTGTCTCTTTGGGAGAGAGAAAAGTAACAGAAGTGAAGGGATTTTCTTCTCTCACAGTTCAATCTTTAGTTAAAATTGGACTTTTACTGATACCTGCGTTTAATCGTTGTGGTTTTGCTTTTCTCAAATCTTCCAAAACATTTCGTGTCCGAATAATTTTATTACATACACCATCGACTTCATCACTGAACCAATTCGATTTTTATTAATATTGCTAAAGCGAATGATACACGGTGCAACATTTGTTGAGCAACAAATGTTGAACATTGTTGCGCCAACTTGTCGAGCGGAATAGAGCCAAGCTCTATTTCGTCAACATTTGTTGAACAGCAGCTGCAACATTTGTTGCTCAACAAATGTTGAACCGTGTATCATTCGCTTAAGGAACTTGAAAACGTTTACAAGACTGAGATTAAGACATATCAATGAGTTTTGCGCGAGAAAATGACTATTAATAGCTGTAAACAGGATAACTGCAGAATGCCTGGCTACTTGAGGCTGTATCACTTGACAACGTGGACAAATGGCTATGCAGGTACTACCTGTCACACTTTTCTCTTCTCTTTACATTACAAAAACGAAAAATACAAATGAATATTGTTTGTGGCTACTCGTCTTCGCATTCCAGCTACCTAAGTGGCTACGCCGGCAACTACGCCGGCAGCTACTTTGCTACGCGACTACTAGACTGCGTAGCTGCCTGGTCGCGTAGCCACTGTGTCAAGATGTGTTTTGGAGTGGAAGGATATTCTGCAGCTAAGCCGAAAACAGATGTGGAAAAAAAAATAATATTTTTGAGAGACAGACGGCGGTGGAAAATTAATGGCTAACACTTGACAAGTACATGTAGAAACTCTAAACTTCATTTTCGACTAGCTCAAAATTTAAATATTTAACCATGAAATCGCTCTTTAACACAGAAAAACACTGAAACAGCTGAAAAGTATATTTATTTTAATGTTTCATCATGAAATAGCTCTGAAGCGCGTGGGTTCGCTGTCGATACACATATTAAAAAAAAGAAACATGAAAGGCGAATGCTACCTCTGTTAAATGCACGCCTCATGTAGAACCGGTTCAAATCCGGCATTAAGTCCTCCGGCCTGGCTTCTTTGGTTCTGGAGTTCGGCTCACAGTTATTTCGACCAACTTTTCGTTTTTGTAACTCTTTCGCGATTATTCCAGTTTGTTTAACTTGGAAAATGCTGGCGAACTATTCAGGGGCTATTTTACTAGGAGCGGCGTTAAAATAAAGAAAAAGAAAGAAAAATTTACAGTCATGGGCTCACGTTCTCGAGAAAACCCAAAATTCGGTCATTTCACGTTGTTGTTTTGGCGAGGACGGCAAAGAAATGTACCAGAATGTAAAACGCACGTGCAGAGTGACTGTTTTTGCTAATTAAACCCATTGTTTTGTGGCGTTCTCGTTGCCGTTGCCGTCCTCGTTGCTAAAGCTCCCTATTATGTCGCACTCTGCTGGGTGGGAGGCCTGAACTGTTTCAAACGTATGGCCTTTCAGAAACATGCCATGAATGGAGTACTCTGCTCGATGACATTGGCCAGCCGACTCAATAAGACCAATGCGGTAGATCAGAGATGCAACTGACAGCCAGAAACGAGATGTCATCTTGTTGATATCAGTGAAATGGACTTGATGAACTGTCCCGCAAGTCAGGTTGACAAAAAAAAATATATCGTTTTGATAAATAAAATCGTTATATTAGCAGAAAAAATGTCATGAATAACTTGTAGGAAGAAAATTTTGCGTTTTCTTTTTTTGCATATTGCCCTCGTTCCTCGGCTGGAAAAATAAGTGTGGAATTACTTCAGCATTCGGCCTCTCAAATTGGCTAAAGCAGTTAATTATCTAACATTAACTTTTTTCCTATATGGTCGTTTCATAATTTCGTGGAGACTTTCGTACGCGTTGCTGCGTAGTAATGCCTTTGGTGTCCTAATTGCCCAAAGACAACAAACTCTTATCACGACGATTTTGAATGTTATAGACCTGGCGTTCTACAGGAACGTCTGCCTTCCACAGTGCAAGTGCGAGAAAATGCAAATCTGGACATAATAACTAGTAAATGCAATTGATCACTGAGCAGGCACTACATTCCAGCTCAAGATAAGAGAAGCCTTACACACAGGGACCGCGCAGCGACGCAGCGAGTTTGCAAATGGGGGGCGGCTCACTTCGAAAGCGTTAGAATGAGTAGAGTGAGTCAAGTCGGTAATTTTTAAATTAAAGTACTCTGAAATGGCTAGAAATGCATTTAACACTAACATGGTGTGGTGAAAAATATACTTTGAGCAACAAAAAGCGGTGTTTTAAAACAAGAATTTAATTGCCATCTCGTTTAACTAATCATAACTACCAATAGATGTTTCCCCGGTTAATTGGCGCCATATTGACTGGGGGCAAAAGCGGCTAAAATTACAGTAAACGCCGTTATGGGATTTTGACCGACTTTTAACCGCTGTAACACCGCTAAAAAGAGGCGGATTTCCGTAGCGAAAATGTCTCTCAAGACATTTGTACTGACATTATTTTCATGAAGTATAAAGAACAGATTCAGGCTAAAACGACCGTAAACGAATTTTTGAGATTTCATACAAACCTTCGTAATCAAAATTATACAAATTACCGCGAATTTAGAAGCCACATAGCCACATGACCGGGGGGGGGGGGGTTATTCCCTTGTATGGGCTATATAAGTATGTGCGGCCCTAAAGGATATGGTTTTTAAGCCGTTTTGGTCTGAAATAGGGTATTGATTTTGACCATTTTGGTCTGAAATAGGGTATGGTTTGTGCACTCCAGTCTTGAATTTGATATGTTTTTTTTTTGTGAGGAAGCTACTTCTTCATCATTGTCATCATCAGGCGATAAGACCATCAACAAAAGCCCTTCTTTTTTGTCTTTAAATTGTGTTTACGCCAACCGGGTACGTGAAATGGGTCTGAAATAGGGTATCGAATTTTTGGTCAGGTCTGAAATCGCAGATTTTAGTCTGAAATAGGGTAAGGGTTTCAGGAAGCGGGCCGCACACCCCCACCCAATTTTTCTAGGAGTACCCCCCCCCCCCCCACCGCCCCTGGTCACATGAGAAGATTTCTAATTATAATTTTGCGGACGTCGTCTCTTCGCTAATGGGCTTATTTTCTGTTGAATGAACGATATCAATAAAACCATAGTGGCAAATGTTGGAAATCTGCCTCTTTTTAGCGGCGTTACAGCGGTTCAAAATCGGTCAAAATCCCATACATTTATTGTAATTTTAGCAGCGTTCCCCCCCACCCCCCCGAAGTTAATATGGCGCCAATAACCGTGGAACAATCTACATAGTAACGTATCCACAAAGCTCAACTCAAACATACGATTGCCCTCGAGACATTGTACTGTTGAAAAGTGGGGGGAGAGGGGGGGGGGGCTAAAGCCCCCTGCGCGGTGCCTGACACATCTTGTGGGAAAAACCTTCCCATAATCAAGAACTTCCGCACGTTAATTTAATCCTATCTTTGTAATTTGCATGCTTTATATACATTTTTCTATTATTTGTATATGTGCTCATTAGCAGTTAGTTGTTATCAATATTAAATTGAGATTTGCATCTTGGAACACGTACTTGTAGCGAAGAGGGAAGTTTCTGCCGAAACATGTCTGTAAAGTTCAAAATCGTCCTTGTATATCTAAAACTTATTGCGATCTTTCTGGTTTGAGGCGATTTGTAGAATCGTTCGAAAACCTGCAAAGCATGAGAAAACATTTCAAACAGACATTGTTTGTTTAAAACACGAAAACGTTCTTACTAATTACGTTTCTCAACTTGGTGGTACTTAGTTCCACAACACACTGAAAAATTCACTGACTTAAACGAGGGCAAAGGGAGTCAGGTGTATATGCTTCCCCAAAATAATTATAGCTAAGCTTTGATAAAATGTGGTCCCTGAAGATGGTGCTAATAAAGGGGTCATGATTTATTTAAGACCCATTTTTATAATTAAATTTTACGTCATTCTGACTTGAAAGATTGCCTGTCAGTGCCTGAAGGGGATCACGTACGGCTTCAAAACATCATTACAGTTTAACTTAGGTTTACGCTTACGAAATGTGTCTTAATGGCCCATCCAATTTGAGGCAATTTTACGTGCCTTTATAAACCATGCAATGTTTGAAAGTTTTATAAAGGCTCGTAAAAGTGCGGGCAGAGTGACTGCTTGCACGCCATTCATTTAATTGAGGTGAAATTCAAACAGTTATTAATAAGTAACGGAGTTTAATTAAGATCTCCATCAAGCTTAGCTCTTTGCTAAAAAAGTGTTGTGAATCTATTTATGAAGCTGATTTTAGTAGCCTCTAGTATATAAAAATGGAACGCTCACCGACAAAAACGAGTGCGGCCGTATTATCTCAGTAAAAAATTAGACCTATGCTGGGAAGTAAAATTGGCCACGAGTGGTACAAAATTGTCGCATCGTATTAAACATTTCGAATATTTTACCGTACAAGCGATATATTCCGAAATGCGAATAATTTATGTGTTTTAAAAATCATGAACAAAACTTTTGGCGTGAGCACCACTTTCCTTGTCCCGCCTTCATTGTTTTAAACGCAAAAATATTGAAATAATTGTTTACAAAATACCAAAAACCTTACAAAGGTGTACAAAAACCACCGTATATTTTTATGCACGCCTCTGGCCAAGAGGAGCCAGTATTAGCCTAAGCTCACAAATTTTTCTTTTTTAGGGAAAGTTTAACGAAACGTCTAACTAAAGCGATCTCGAGAGTGAAATATTATTACAGAAGAGATAGACCGAAACGAACAGTAACTTTACTTCAAGCGGGATACAAGATGACGGAACTCGTACCAGTCCTAAGCAATCATTTCATCGAGTTCTTTCCTGATATAATCTTTAATATTTATGGAGCATTTTCGTGGCGCATGTACAACAGGTGGTACATCAGGATCAGTGACAATATGGTATTGGCCTTCAAATTTGCCTATCCCATTAAGGCGATCCGGGTACAACAGTTGAAGGTCATCCTTGTTCTTAATTACTGGTAGAGACATCCCGTTAGAGCTGGAATTGATTGCACAATTTAGCTCCACTAAACAAAGTCAGGAGCCCATTACTAGGAGCGTGCAACTCCCATACTAAGCCTTTGTCACGGCATTTTTACAGACCGATCTATTTTTAGACTATCTTTTCCCTTGAAAAAGGACAACAAGGACGGCGACGGCAACAAAAGCGCCACAAAACAATAGTTTAATGAGCGAAAACAAAGGCTCTGTAGGTGTAGATACTTGTGGCACGTGCAGCGACTTGTGATTGGCCATTGGACTCCTGCGGAGTCTGATTTTGGCGGGAAATCCAATCTAAAAATAAATTAGCCTGTGAAAACGCCGTGACAGGAATATAGGGCAGTTGTACGCTCCTGGTGATGGGCTGCTGACAAAGTTCAGAAGAAGTGGATAAGCCACAGATGGCAGGGCCTGCAACATCAGCAACATAAAACATTGCATCAGTATTCTTGTCACCAAAAGAGCATATAATAAAAAAATACACCATATTGTGGTATACGAGTGCCATTGTATGCGGTCAGTTTGGTTTGGCTGGGTGTTGTGCCTGTTGGAAGACCGTTCTTGTCAACATGCTCTGGGAACATACTCCTATAAGTTCTTAATCGCAGAATATTACCTTGTGCACCAGTATCCACTCTCGCTTTGAGCACAGGATTGGAGTGATCGACATGTGGCAGTTTTACTTTGATATTTGGAAAAGCCTCATCTCTCACTGGATTAACACTAGAACTGTCAATTTGAATGGTCTCAAAACACAGCTCATCGAAGCCAGGACTAGACTCTTCAACTAAATGTACCTTGTTTAGACTTTTTGTGTCCTGTGGTTTCCAAGCTTCAGGCTTCTTTAGAGGTGGTAGTTTGGTTCTCCGATCCTGTGTTTGTTTATTTTCGCATACTTGCTCCCAATGATTCCACATGCTACATTTCCTACACCTAGTGCCTTGGGCTGGGCAGCGTTTTCCATGGCTAAGGCCGCATTTTCCTCATTGGGGGCTTGGGTTTTGCCTGATAGCATCAACATTAGTATCACGGGCACGGGATGACGCACCTTGTTGTTAGAGCGATTACATGTCATTGACTGTAGCTTCCCTTGTTCTAGCAATGTCCATTGCCTTGTCGAGCTTTTAATTTGTCGTCGTTCCCCAAGAGGACTTCCTGTACCTTCCGTTCACGGGTGCCAATAATCAGCTGTTCGATTAATCTCTCCTCTAGTTCGGCCTAACTAAACCGGCATTTCTGGGCTTCAACCATGCATCTGGCCATGAACGAATCCACGCTCTCATCATCAGCCAGTCTGAAAGAATTGAAGATTTTGCGACCCTCATCACCGATCCAAAGTAAGATATATGTTTGCTTTCACTTTTTCCTCTTTCTCGCGTAAAGGCCCGTCAAAGATAAGCTGGCAATATTGCTTGAAACTTTTGAACGCTGCCGGTAGGTCAGGCTCATTCCAATCCATCTGGGGCGGCTTGATTCCGGAGAGCTCGCTCATAATGATAGAACAAAGTGTCGGCCGGCTGGACTAGAATGTGTAAAGGTACTCCGCTGCACGCTATAAACGGATGATCTTGCAATCCCTGTTCATCAGGTTCATCTTACTGTTCCAAAGGCCCAAATGACACTTGGCGTGTTAAACGATCTCGCCGTTACCACCATGAAATATTATTATAGAAGAGATGGACCGAAACGCTGAGATACAAGAACCAGATGAACAGCCGTGAACTTTACTTCAAGCGGGACACATGATGCCGGAACAACCTAAAGCTAAACTCGTACCAGTCCTAAGCGCATGGTGCGCATACTGTGATAGAGAGGTCTTATCATTGTGCTCTTACAGCCTTCTTTTAATTAAAACGACAAAGTATTTTATGAATACAAAGAAAAATATGGCTACCCAAACTTATTTGCATGACAGAAAAAATCCAAGGAAAGTTGTGCCTGAAATGCACGATCACCCGTTAATTCCAAGACGAGCATAACTTGCTGTCAAACTATTAAGTCACCCAAAAGACTTGAAAGAGGGCAGATTCCCACATTGATGGCTTCTAATGGTAATTACTCTGGCCAGAAGGCGCAGAGCTTAAAATCTGGTTCGTTTTTTTTTTATTTTTTTTTTTATCGTAGTCACAAACTGTAGCCTTTGCTGTGATTTGTCCTTTGCTCTCGTTTGCCATCTTTCGCCCACTTGAAAGAGCAAGGACCTTGTTGGCTGGTGTTTGCTTCTCAGGTGATTGTTACTTTATTCATTAAGCCATTGTTACATCTTAAGGCTTTCAAATTGTTTCCGAAGTCGGTCTCATGAAAGGTGTGCGATATTTTTGTGAGGCTTTAGGTCAATGTTTTCGTCGATATTCGGCGCAATTGTGCGGAGCCCAACTGGTGAGACAAGCGAGAAAACAAGAGGCGCTGATTATAATTAAAACCAACACTCGCTGAGTTACATTGATTTCGTTTTGAAAACGCAAAATCTGTTTAATATGGAAAAACATGAGCCTCTTATGAGCATAATTGAGCCTCCTCTAAGGATCGATAACTCAGTTATTGTTGAGCATCACCGTTTGATCAGGTTTGGCGTGATGATTTCGGGCTGCATGTTACCGGAAGAACGCATAGATGAGTTTTAATAGAAGACTGTTGATCGTCTTTGCATCAAAATTGAGCCTTCTAGCGCCTTGATTCAGTTGGGTAATGCGTGGAATTGCGAAGGGAGCGGCCATATTACAACGAGCACGTGGTCACACTACACCTTTTATCGACCGTGAGAATTTGAAAGTGGTTTCAAGTTTGGATAGACGTATTGTAAAAACTTGTGATAGATGTTGCTCAGATTCTAATAATGTTGAGTTCATTGAAACTTCAGGATACATCTTAATGGCTTAACATATAAAGGGTAGCAGGGTTGGCGTAGTGGTGAGAGCACTCGCCTTCCACCAATGTGTCCCGGGTTCGATTCCCGGACTCGGCGTCATATGTGGGCTGAGTTTGTTGGTTCTCTACTCCGCTCCGAGAGATTTTTCTCCGGGTACTCCGGTTTTCCCCTCTCCTCAAAAACCAAAATTTGATTTAATTTGATTTGATTTGAAATTAGTAATTAGTAGGCGAAGAGCCACCTCGTGGAAGTATTACTAATAAATCGTTATTATTATTATTATTATTATTATTATTATTAGTAACATTCGTTTGTTGTTACATAATTTGTACTTATATTCCATAATTCATTCTGTTAGTGTTACATTGTTATTGCTGCGCAAGCTGTGTCAAAGTTCAGAAAAAAACGATTCGTTGAGAGCATTATATACCTCATTATTTTTAACTTGTGAATGATTTATATCAGAAAAATCATATATTAACTGCAGAATGAAATTCTGCAAGAATTGCGAAAAGAGGCCTGAAAACAATTCAGACACAAGACCCTGAAGTGCCTTGATAGTTTTACTGTTATGTCCACGGAGTAAGCTTCTTCAATTAAAGATTCGCACCGGGGAAATATCATCCAATTGTAACGAAGAAAGCGCTTGCGAAACCACACGAGCTTGTTCCTGGCAGACCTTGTTGTCCACTATTTAAGTAATAGAGGACCTTTTTTTAGCACTGGGACTAGCAGCAGAAGATGGCGGTCACGATTTTCAGTGCTCCGCTTTCCCGCGCGTAAATCATATTGTTTTAACAGAGGCAAAAATTAATACGTTATAAGCCGCAAATATCAAGCTAAAGCGAGCTGCGAGCAAAAAAAAAAAAAAAAAAAAGCAAGCCCCACAATCTCCAATCGAAGAGGAGATAAACGTTCGTGGAAATCGGCGCAGGAAGCGAACACGACAAACTAGTTCGCAAACGGACGACGACGAACTGGCGCACGAGTAACATCAATAAAGTGGTTGTAAATGTGCAACAACAAGCTGGACAGTATTCAAGAGAAGCTGGACAAAGTACTGTCAATAATGCCTGACATCGAGAGTTAACGTGTAAGAATAAACCAGCTCGAGGAAGACACACAAACCATGAAGGAAAGCTTGGAGTTTACACAAGCAGAGGCAGAAGATTTAAAACAGCAAGTCAAGTCAGCGACAGAACAGCTTGCTTCTGTAGACACTTAGCTAAGGAAAATAGATGAATTGCATCGGCGAATAGTCAAGCAAGAGCGTTTTAATCGCCGTAACATTAATGCTTTTCGGCATCAAAGATGCCGCCAGTGAATCTCCAAGTGACACGGAGAAAAAACTGAGATGTTTTTTGTCGAAAGAAATGCAAACAGCTAAAGAAGAGCTCAAACAGATCCAATTTGAGAGAGTCCATAGGATTCCCACGCGCTATAATTCCGAGTAGAAAGCGTCGCCAAGGCCTATTTGTATTAATTGCGACAGTATCTTTCTATCAAGATAAGGAATCTACCAAATACGAAGTCGCGGATGACTTCCCAAGAGAAGTGGACGTTATAAGAAAGGCGTTGAACCCTGTGCTAAAAAAAAACCTAAACAAAAAAAAAAAACAACAACAAAACAAAAACAAAAACAAAACAAAAAAAGAAAAAAGAAAAAGACGTTCTTCAACGTAGAGAAGCTGGTCATTGATGGCACGGTTTATCGGGGACCAGAAACCAAAGCATCATGGAAAGTTACTCAAAGGAAATTAATCTTCAGCCTCTTATAAAACGTCCAGGAACTGCATGTTAGTCTTGGACAGAAATGCCAATGTCGATACAAGTAATGTTTTCTGTGAAATGCGAATGTTTATGTTGTCTAGTGTTTCCTACTTTCTGTTGCACGTTAACTTGTTTTGACAAAATTACTAAGATGACCGCATGACCGCATGCTTGCTCAACTATTAAGCGGTTACAAGCCGATGTACTGTATTGCACTCTGTTTACATTTATTAATTCTAATTGTCTTTTTAAGTGAAAACCTCGAACCGAAAAGTACCACGCTTAACAAATCTCAGTTAATTATTTTATAGTATAGATTTGACACCAAAACGGCGTCAGCTATTCAGATGGCTACATCAGCAAGGGCCTGACGTAATTATTCTGCAAGAAACACACTCGTCTGTCCAAAATGTTATACTTTGGGAAGCAGAATGGCGCGGAAAAATTGTTGCAAGCCATGGTTCCACAAATAGCCGTGGTGTTATGATCCTATTCAAGCCTAGGATAAACGTGTCCTTCCATAAAGTCATCAGTGATGAAAATGGTAGCTGCATTCTGAGCGAAACAATCCTAGACGACACCAAATTTATTTTCATCAACATTTATGCAAAAAAGCATCAAACCCAACATATTCGTTTCCTTAGGGATGTGTCCAACCCAGTTTTTAATAATTATGCAAAAGAAAGCATGGTGCTTGGTGGTGGCTTCAACTGTGCATTGAGCGAGCTTGATAACCGAGGTGGTCGATCCTTCGAACACAAAAAGGCAGTTATTCAAGAAATGCACAAGTTGCTGAATATTTATGACCTTCAAATGAAGAATGATCATCGCAGTTGTGGACGCAATTTATGCAATTGCGAAAAGAAGCCTGAAAAAAATTCAGGACTTCAACGGGGTTTGAACCCGTGACCTCGCGATTACCGGTGCGATGCTCTAACCAACTGAGCTATGAAGCCACTGACGTTGGGAGCAGGTCAATTGTGGGTTCATATGTTACCGTGAAAGAGTGAATGATGTATGAAATAAATCATACATGAACTGCGGAAATGAAATCAAATGAAGAATGATCATCGCAGTTGTGGACGCAATTTATGCAATTGCGAAAAGAAGCCTAAAAAAAGTTCAGGACTTCAAACGGGGTTTGAACCCGTGACCTCGCAATTGACCTGCTCCCAACGTCAGTGGCTTCATAGCTCAGTTGGTTAGACCATCGCACCGGTAATCGCGAGGTCACGGGTTCAAACCCCGTTGAAGTCCTTAATTTTTTTCAGGCTTCTTTTCGCAATTGCATAAATTGCGTCCACAACTGCGATGATCATTCTTCATTTGATTTCATTTCCGCAGTTCATGTATGATTTATTTCATATATCCTTCACACTCATTTCTTTCACGGGAACATATGAACCCACAATTGACCTGCTCCCAACGTCAGTGGCTTCATAGCTCAGTTGGTTAGAGCATCGCACCGGTAATCGCGAGGTCACGGGTTCAAACCCCGTTTGAAGTCCTGAATTTTGTTTTTCAGGCTTCTTTTCGCAATTGCATAAATTGCGTCCACAACTGCGATGATCATTCTTCATTTGATTTCATTTCCGCAGTTCATGTATGATTTATTTCATATATAATTCACACTTATTTATGACCTTGTTGATACGTGGAAAGAAAAAACCCAATTTGCAAGGTTTCACATGGAGTAATCCCTCTATGAGAATTCAGTGCAGATTGGACAATTTCTTCGTATCAAAAGATATACGAGAGATGTTGAAATAGTTCCCAATATATTTTCCGATTACTCCGCACTTAGTGTAGCCATAGCCTCTGAGGCAGAAACTAAGCGTGGTCCAGGCTTCTGGAAATTCAACTATTCGTTATCAACCAGCAAGGCTTACACTGATCTGTTGTCAAAGAAAATACCCGAATTTGCATCAAAATACCGATGAAGTGACGGATAAAGGACTACTCTGGGAACTGACCAAAATGTAAATGAGAGCGACAGCTATCACTTCCTCTAAAAGAAGAGCTAAGCAAAAACGCGACGAAGAAATGAAATTGTTAACGGAATTCAATCGTCGGGAAGAACAAATCTAATCTAATTTTAACGAGTGGACTAAGGCTGAAATAGAACGAGTGAAAAGTAAGCTCTCAAAAAAAAATCGCTGGGAAAACCCAACTGAAGGCGCAATGATCCGAAGCCGAGCACGATGGAATGAATTTGGTGAAAAGAGTAATAAATACTTCCGCAATTTGGAAAAAAACAAACCATAAGAAAAACCACATAACCTCGCTAACAAAAGAAGGTGGCACTGTCAAACGTAACGCCGAACCGATACTTAAGGAAGAAGAAAGTGTATGGTAGACAGCTCTAATTACGCCTTTGAAAATGGTCATTTATCTATTTCTCAGCAGCTTGGAATCATATCTTTAATAGCGGAGCTCCGGCGGCCCTTCGGGCCGCTGAACGAAGCACCATCCCTATAGAAACCCATCAACTGCTTTACTCATGGTAAAAATGGCTAGCGGTATTGCTCGTGGGCGCGTAGGCACGACGACGACGACGGAGTCGCACAATAATTAATAATATCCTAATAATAATCATAATAATCCAACATGGCGGCCATACTCCAGCCAATCTCGTACCCAGAGTCCTCGGGCTCTTCGGTCAGCGGGTGGATGGCGACTAACCGCTGGCCAAAGAGCTTGAGGACTCTGGGTACGAGATTGTACTCCACCTGGCCCAGCAGACCAGCTCGTTTACACAGCGTAGGTCTTTGATACTGGACATCCAACTTACAGCCAATTGACACCTGTCAAAACAAGGTATCCGCTGACCAGTGTCACGTAACCATATCGCGGGCTCAAGTTAAGACCTCATCGAGGTCAGCTGTTTTTTTTTTAAGTTGAACGCTGACCACGCACTTGCTTTCGATTGGATCGCAGGCTCAAGCGAGTTATGGGACACCCAAACCAAAACGAGGCATGATTAATACACATTCGCATCCTACTTTGTTTCCTTGCAATGTTTTGCTGTTTTGTGGCTCAGTTCGAACTACGGCCAATTCCTGTTGACTGCTCTAAACTATCAGCTAGGTTGGTACTCCTCTTTCCACGGACATTAATTTATCTCAAATATGCTTAGTAATTTTTTTAGCTTACTAGAAGCTCACTTGTCTACTTTCTTCACCTTCTCCAAGAATCTTTGAACAAACATAGGCGTCGTGTATTGTTTATTTGTACTGTTTTAATGTTTTTAGATTTTCAGTGAACCGTGGTCAATTCCTGTTGACTGCTCTAAATACAAAATATATTTATTTATTTAACTGGAATGATTAATAAATTACAATGATTAATACACAGAAATTGCAATGGTAAACAAGAAAAAACAGATAGGACAAAAAAGAAAAAAATTGGCGAGGGAACCTAATTAAAACCATGGGGCTTGTAGGACTTAGGTTCCCTCCCAAGAAATAATAGATAACTAAACCCAGAAAACATGGTAACAGATGTACAGACAAGTCATATTTGTACACGTAACCGAATTAATAATTACTGATAATAGATGATTTAAGTTTTTTACTATAAGATGCTAGAGATGAGGAGGCAGTAATCTCAGGAGAAAGAGAGTTAAAAAATTTTGGACCTGGATAGAAGAGAGAGAATTGCCGGATATTTGTTCTACATAATGGTAGACGAAAGGAGTCTGCATACCTTGTATTGTAGCTATGGATTTGGCTGTTTGTTGAAAAACGGTTTCAAATTTTCAAGGGAGAATAGAGTTTTTAAACGAGTACATAAGCTGAGCTAGATGTGACAAATGAATGTCTTGAAATCTGAGCAAGTTAAGTTTCTTAAAAATAGGTTCTGTATGAGCATTATAATAAGACTTGTCCACTATCCTAACCACACGTTTTTGCAAAATTACAATTCTTTGACGGTTATATTTATACTGAGCTGATCCCCAAACTAGATTACAATAATTAGGGTCAGAAAGTATCATTGAGTTATACAAGATGCGAATTTTCTCGATGCAACATTCCATCGAACGAACTGCGTCCTCCTGGGACGTTGCACTGTTAAGCTTGAAGCTCAGGTAGATTTTCGTGTCGTCAGCGTAGCAGTGTGCGTGTGGGAGCTGATCCCCAACAACCGTGAATAGTTTGGATGCATAAATAACAAAAAGCAAGGGGCCCAGACAGGACCCTTGTGGGACACCACAGTCCAAACTGAAGCGCTCTGAAAGAGATCCCATGACGGAGATTCGCTGACCTCTGTTGACCAGGTACGACTTGAACCGTTCTAAGGCCACTCCACATATCCCGAGTTCCTCGTTCAGACGTTTTAGAATGTTGTGATTTACCGTATCGAAAGCGGCGCTGAGATCAAGCATGATGAAGCAGAAACAGCTAAAAGGTCAAAGATGATCTTTTCATTGCGAGGGTGGAACCCCAAAGGTGTTACAACAAATTCACAAAGCAAACAAAGATATAAATCCGGAACACGACCAAACCAAAGGCATACTTAAGCAACTGAAGGTAAAACATTACTTCAAGGTACTTCGTGTTGCTTCAAAATTAAC
>JAEMWC010000956.1:37500-97500 GCA_016490735.1 Pachyseris speciosa | reverse complement strand
AACGAGGGTCGCTACTATCTGAACTCTACGGTAATAACAACAAAGAAAGCATAGTAAACTCACGTATCTGTCTCACAATGTAAAAGACTCAGGTTAGGATGAATTGAGGAAAGAATTTCTTGTCTTGCTTGAGCGAAACACAACTATGAACCGAGAAAGTTAATCACGTAAAACTTTACTTTGTTCAGACTATAGGTCAGCTTTAGGAGTGACCAGTAAAATGAGCTGCTGCGAGTCTAAATGTCATGCAGGTTAAAGAAAAGTGAATAAAACAATGAAACAAACGAGATGAGGATCTTAACACTCTGTTTTAGGAATGAACGAAACACTACTCCGTTCTTTAATTAACAAAATAAAAAAGCCTTAACCGTGCTTTGTTCTGTTATAAGGCACGCAAGGAAGTGACGAGAGCACGAAAGAAGTAGGAAGAAGCACGAGCCACAGGCGAGTGCTTCTAACTACTTCTTGAGTTAGCTTCTTGAGTGCTCTCGTCACTTCCTTGAGTGCCTTGCAACAGAACAAAGCACCGTTAAGGATTTTTTTATTTGTTTTATAATAAAGAATTTCTCAATTTCCTCACGCATTCGGCTAAAATTTTTGGGAAACTTTATTTTCCAAATCCTACGAGTGGCGTCAGCCTTGCATCTGTACTCTCATAAGGCACGCTAAAACAGACCAAACACAATCCTTGTTAGAATGGCTCTATACATTTCATTGGTTAAACACGACCAAAGCTGTCAAAATGTCAAACCATCAATATTCAGAAACCATCAAAGTGCAAGTTGTTTTTTAGTCTAAAATCGCGATCAAAAAGCAAATTGTTCAGAGAAATTTGGCGGAATTTTGGCTCATGCATTCGCTAAAAAAGGCGTAATGATCAAGAGCTAGTTTTAAAAGACACTCAGGAGGGTAAATTTTCGAGTGAAAAAAGAAATTGCAAAAGATTTTATTCGTGAAAAGCTTAAAACTTGGATCGGCTTGCATGGCGCCCGGCGTAGCGGGATTGTGTAGTTGAAAACAAAATGATGATTCCACGGCATCTTGCAGCTCACCAAAAAGGGTCACAGAACAGTTTACCATTAATGGGAGGAACGAGTAGTTCAAACTTGGAGAGCGAAGTTCTTTCTTTGGACAGTCCGTTTGCTATGTTTACCGATGCGTGTTTTTAAGCGGATGTGTTTTTTCAAGTGATGGAAACCTCTACAACGACAGGTGAATTCAATAAATTTCAGCTTTGAACATTTGGTTTAATTGTTGTTACTTTTGTTCAGGACTGAAACTCATATTTATCTCTCGACTGGATGTAAATAGTAATCATCTACACTCGTTTTGGACGCAAATTAAGAAGTAAGCTTAAGCTTAGTTGAACTGTTTTTTCGTTTGCTTTGCGAGCGAAGAGTAATTTTACTCCACTTGGCTGACTGTTTTTCGACGTGTCTCAACAATGTTGAGAAAATTTTGCCCTTATGTTATTAACACGTAACTGGAATTAGTCCTCGAAAACCACTTGTGTTCTCAGAAGTTAATGAAATTGCCCTCGTCGCTGCGTGACTCGGACAATTTCAGTAACTTCTGAAAACGCGCTTGACATTAAGCTTAATCCTTAATTTTAATGCTGTTATTTATGGTGTTACTCGCAGAAACAACTTCCAAATCCATTGAGGCTAAACATTCGTTTTCATACACATTTTCTAGGTCGTACAAGACGTCTGAGTAAAAATAAAAACCGAGGGAAAAATTCAGATTTTCATTTGGGTCTATGGCGTGACACCGTACTGCCCGTGCATCTGTACTCTCATAAGGCACGCTGTTTTAACCAATCGGAGCGCGCGTTATATTGAAACTTTATTATAAACTGAATTAAATTAGGCATCTTCCTTAATAAGGGAAGCAAAACCGCGGTTCGTCTTTGAATGGTTATATTACTTATATTTTTGGATATTGTTTGTCCAGGATGTGGTGATGGTTCATATGTACCACGCATACACATCAACACAAGTAGCACCACTGTTTCCGTCTTCTGAACAATCGGCCCAGTCCTGCCCATACCAGATTTGCAGCTCTTGGTTTCGTAACAAAGGCAAAGGGCTTGACAGGTTGCCAAAAATGAGCTCTGCTGAGTTTTGTCCGATCCCCTCCAGATAGTAGAAGTGCTTTCTTTTATCGCATTCATGAACTTTCTTTAGTGCTTGCAATTCTTGAGATGACGGGAGAAGGGCATGTTTGTTGGCATTCGTGATGATTGTCATCAAACTATCCTTTGGATAGTGATGTATATTGTTGCAGCCCCAGTATGTGGCACTGGTTATTTTGTTGCAGTGTATCGATCCACGTCTGTGGACAAGCTTCATGGTCTTGATGTGTCCAGTTTTCGTCATTTTGAAGGCACCACGGTGGTTATTTTTCGCCTCAAAGCAAACAGGTTCCTCGTTGATTTTCTGCCAAACGTCTGAAAAGAGTTTTCTTTAGCCTTATTTAGCCGATGGCCTTTAAAGGAATGAATGAAAAAACTATCTCATAAAATGAATGGATTAATAAATGACCACTACCACTACCACTACCACCACCAGCACCACCAGCACCACCACTACCACTACCAACTCCACTTACACCACCTCTCCCATTACCACTACCACCAAGACCACCACAACTACAAATACCACTACAACTACGACTACTAGTACCACTACCACTACCACTAACACTACCACTACCACTACCACTACCACTACCACTACCACTACCACTACCACTACCACTACCACTACCACTACCCCTACCACTACCACCACTGCCAACACCACTACCACCACCTCTTCCACTCTCACTACCACCACCACTACCACTACCACCACTTCTTCCATTCCAACTCCCACTCTCACTCCCACTACCACTTTCACTACCACCGCCACCACCACCATCACCAATACCACTACCACTACCAACACCACTACCAATACCAATACCACCACCGCCACAACCACCACCACCACTACCACTACCACTACCACTACCGCCACCACTACAACTACGAACACCACTACCACTACCAACACCACCACCACCACTACTACCACTAAAACCACCACTACCACTACCACTACTACTACTACAACTACCATTACTTCTACCTACACCAACACCACTACCACTACCAACACTACTACAACAATTACTACTACTACTAGTACTACTACTACTACTACTACTACTACTACTACTACTACTACTGCTGCTGCTGCTGCTGCTGTAACTGTTGCTGCTACTGCTACTACTACTACCAGTACTACTACTGCCGCCACCGTTACTGCTTCTACTGCTACTGCTGCTGCTTCTGCTACTGCAGCTGCTGCTGCTGCTGCTCTTGCTGCTGCTGCTACTGTAACTGTTAGTAATGACAGTAATGATGATGATTATAATGATAATGATACTGATAATAGACATACAAATTAAACATACATTACAAACTTACAAGTTGATTCTATCGTTTGGACCGCACATTCTTACTGCGCATAATTTATGGAGTCATGAGTGCGCCCTTGCACGCGCTTACAGAAAAAATAGTGGATTTGCCATGACATTGAGCTCTGTCAGTTGAAAAATTGGTTTTGGCACTTTAAAGAGCATGGTTACTTATATTATACGTTTGGTGGATAAATTATCCTTTTTGAGTTAAAAGTTTAAAAAGAAAATTGTTCGGAAGGAAAACAAGATGTAGCTGAAAGCGTGCACAAAAGCATTAATCGAGGAAGAAAATTATGTCCTTGAAAACAACGACTCGAGGAACGTTTTGAGATCGTGTAGTTTAAAATTGAATGGCTCGAGACTTTCTACCTATCAAGTATTACTTCAATAAGCTTTTCTGATTATATCTCTCACTTAGTACGCGCGCTCTGATTGGTCAATTTTGTGGGCCGTATGCTACAGTATGGCCCGCTTGACTTTAACTAGTAAGAGGTATTTCCAGCTCCCGCAAAATGTAACGTAAAAACCGACGAAATAACGCGCGTGTGATTTGTACCAGTACAGGCATAAATGGGGGAAAACTTGGTTTATCACATCTCTTTTGCGAGCGCAATGACCTATCTTTGTTATTATATTTTCCGAAACAGTGCATGGTAGGGAAGATTTATGGAAAGTTTAAAAGAAATCGTTTAGCAAATTTTATTTCTGAGTCTTAACAAGTGCGTGGCGCATCCTTACTGCGCACAATTTATGGCGCCATTTAGTGAGCAATCGTGCGAGAGCACAATAGAAATATGGCTTATCTGCCTTGACATTGATCGTTGTCAGCCAAAATTTTCCCTTTGTTGTCCTGTTGCGAACAAACGAGCGCGGTGACCCCTCTTATTATCGGTGCAATTTACGCATAATAGACACACGAAAAGCATATTTCAAGGAGAAAAAAGTTTGATGGTAGAAACTGGATTATTTATACAAAAATGACGCAAAACTCTTCATTTGAAGCCGGGAAGGAGTATGAGATCATGACGCAGCGGTCCGATTTGCTTAACGTATCCGCAAGATCGGGCAATTTAGAATCACTATAAAGAAATATTATAGATCAGAGAAACAATTAGGCTCTAGGTTTCATTACCGTTCATGATTTTTTGCTACACAATAACATTTTTTTTGGTTGTTCAAGTTTCGAGCATTTTCACGCGCGACTTAGTTAAAACACTGTCTTAGCATAACGGTCATGCAGGGCGAAAAATGCAGGGTGACCCTATCTTTTTGTTGCATTTATCTAACGTCCAATGCATGACTATCCATTATGCCAAATCATTTTCATGGGAATTCCCGTAAGATGTACTGATACAAAAAGACGTTAAAATTTTTGGCCTAAAACTTACTTATTTTCTTTTGTGACTATCATTGTTTCTGGACGGTGTTATACTTGATTCCTAAGTTTTTGCCTTTTTTTCCTGACTCCTCTTTATTACTCTTAAGATTTCACGTGATGATGATGATGTGTTGATGATTCTTTATCAGTTTAGTGCAAAACCCTGCAAACGTGCTTCTATGCTTGGGATGATTTTGAGATGATTTTGATGATTTTGACTATGAGAAGGGGAATTGCTTACTCCAAAACCGAGGAGGAGACTGGTACTAGTGAAGGATTGTGGGATCGTTTGGGTAGACGGAAGATGACAAGCATTTCATTTGTCGGTGTTTTCAAGGCCCGTAGCTTTGCTCTTGTTAATTCTGCTTCACAGAGCAACGCTACTGGCTTTAAGAAAGCCGAAAAATGACATGTTTGTCATCTTCCGTCTACTCAAAAGATCCCACAGTCCTTCACTATTACCAGTCTCCACATCGTTTATGGAGTGGGTAATTAAGAAGTTGAGATTTCAGGGAAATTAAGAATAAAAACGATGCAATATTTAAGATTATTAAAGGTCGCTTCTTATATCATCAACATCAATAGAGCTGAAAGACACACTGATTGGATGGAAAGAGAGCCTGAATTCATCGTTCAGTTTTGTTTAAAATTACCCTAGCAGTTTGGCAACGCTATACATAAGCCTCTTTGGCTGAAGATGGTGAGGATTGACATCGCGCAGAATTGTGTGACATATCCGGGATATTTTATACGCGTGCATTGGCGCTAAATTTGAAAGCCCGAGACGACAAAGGCCACAAAAGGCAAAGTTCTCTCCGCGTTTTATTCTTTCACAGCTTAATTATATAAAATATCGAAAGGGTTGCATATGGCTTTTAATGAGAAGATTTTCATGATAAAATAACAACCATTTCTGACTCGGTACCATCTCTTCAACCTTTATCAATTTATTGTTCAAATTGGCCTACTTTGGGTTTATAATTTCAGTGTGAGAAATAGCTGTATGATAACTTCGAGGCCGTATTTCGTCTAAATGGAGGTATCAACGCTTTGGGTTGCATATGGATATGTTTTCTTAAAACGTTTAAAGGGCTCATGCAACATATGAAGTCAATCAGATGTCTAGAAAGAGTATTAAAACCAGGATTTGTGGAACATACATTTTATCTCTTAGATTCCCTGCCGTCCTAAGGGCCTTTGGAAGTTGAAATGATTTGCTTTGAGCCTCGCGCGTGCATATTAATGACTGTTAGTTCCGCCTCTATGAACAATGGCAATGTTTCGCCTCATTTAAGCAAACATTCAGTGATAGCTGTATGTGAAATGGCGCTCGATTTGTGAAATTTGAAACAAGACAAGAACGTTTACATCAAGTTAAGGGCAAAAAAACAACGTAAAAAAGTACGGACGCATGCAAAAAGCCCTGACTAAACAACTAAAGAACGCTAACAGGCAATGACATTTATCGCCCACTCAGTTAGCGTACTGAAAACTTAAAAGTGTTTAATGGAAAGTAATATGCGACATCCATGCTTGCATAAATTTAACAACTGTATCATCGTTCGTTGAAAACCAGTTAACTTAACCATCCTTCATTTACAATTCAAAGGTGACAGACCGCAAACTAATGTTACTTCTAAAAATATCTGCATGTAATAACTGTTCATCAGCAGGATACCTAAAATGTGTGCAATTCCACACAAAGCATTCGAAAGAAGTTCATCAACAGTCTCCTTGCTGTTAAGTAAATCAAATGTGTACCGTTGAAGAATTACACCGAGATGATCATAGTCGGGAACTCTTTTCAGGCCTTAGTAGAAACCCCGATCAACCATGCATTCTTTCCGGCGTAGTCAATCGAACGTTCGATAATCGAAACTCCTGTTCGAATGTGTTCGATTACCGAACCAATCGAACAACGATGGAGCGGTTGGGTTCGATTGAATTCGATTGATGTTTTTCGGTTTCGTTTAATTAACTACGCCGGGATTCTTCCACATGTCTACTTCGTTTGGTGATAGCCGTAAATCTATTTTCTACGTCCAAATCTGTGGAGAAAATTTACTCTGCTCATTTTGACGTTTGATTGACAGTTTCGGAATTCGGCAAGGGAATTCGGCAAGGAACTCTAGTATTCCCAAAGCTAAATCAGTTGACCAATCATATCCCATTCGTGCTGAATGCGCATTTCTTTATGCCGGGCTTATCACAAATTTCGCACTGCAAGTAAATGTCGTCGAAAACAATAGCATTCTGCGCGATGATATAGATTGCAACTGCCAGCCTTTTCGAGTTTTCCACATCTGTTCTGTAAAAGGCAGCCAAATACTGAATATGGTTTGCTTCCCCTTTGAGAAAATAAGTTGATGTCTTTCTTTTGGTGTTCGGTCAGGAGCATTTTGTTACAAGGAAAGGTAGTTGCGGGTAATTGGTTTTTATTTGAAATCACTATGACGCATCCCTTTTAACGGAGACCTTGGCACGTGGCCAGGATTCCCTGTTTAGTATTTCCACCTGAATTCTTGGTTTTCAGTCACGCAAGTAAAAAAATAAAATCATCAACCATTGGATAGATAAAGTCAAGAAATTGACATATTATAGAATAGTAATAAATAAACAACATGCTAAAGTCTCAGGGCTATGCGGTATCCCGTACTCGAGTTATTCGGCAAAATGTACCACTCAAAATTATAGAGTTTAGTATGGAAACGCCATGTTAGTGTCTCTCTGAGGGGCACAAATATGGCCGGGGCACAAATATGGCCGGAAACGAGTGAAAACATTTGGAATTTACTTTTTCTTTCTCAAAGGCTTTCTTCTCTGTTTTGAGCTTGTAAACACTCACATAGACGCTTCTCTTAACATGTTGGCTTTTCAGACCTAAAAAAATACGCGGGGAATCGATGTTTTCATGTACGTGACAAGCTTGTGAGCAGTCTAAAATTCAAGTTGCTCTATTTTCAAAACAAAGCAAGCTATCGAGCTGAAAACATGCAAGCAGATACATTTCTAAAACGTCTTTTACGTGATGAAGCTAAAAATGCAAAAGGTTGTTTAATTTTGAATTTTATTTTCTTATGACGTCATGTGAAAACCAAGAATATATCCAGTATTCGGCGTTATCTATTTTGTCTCCTTCACTTGCTTTGATTTCGCTGCAGGATTCAGCAGGAAGCTCCGGAATTGAACCAATAGGTGTTGCATGATATAAGAATAAAATTTGGTTGAATATAATGCACATAAAGAAATAAATATGTCCTTTGGTGTTGCTGGTTGTTCTGCAGCTAAGCTGCACCAAAGCACCGGCATATAAAAGACAGAAGTTAACTTCTGAGAAACTGACTCCTGTGGAAAATTAATGGTTAATAATTGAAACTCGAGAACGAAACTCTAATCTTCATTTCGGACTAGCTTGAAATCGCTTGACAAATTCGTCTTCTGTTTGAGACAGAAAGACACTGAAACACAGTTAAACAGATTAATTTTATTGTTTCTCGCTCTATCGATACACATTGAAAAAAGTAACGTGAAGGCAAACGCTACCTCTGTTAAATGCACGTCTCGTGTAGAACCGGTGCTCATCCGGCATGAAGTCCTCCGGCCTGGCTTCTTTGCAGGGGCACCCAACGAGCCAAATCAACCAAAAGCTGTAGAAAGGCATTTTAAAGTACTTTATGAATTTAAAGTGATGTTTTCATAAGCTAGAACAAGTTGATCTGTTCGGATTCCCTAGCTGAAATTTTAATTGTCCGAAAATGTTAGGGAACAAATCTTCCTTAATGTTTGCAAAAATGCAAGCTGAAATGAACTTTCCACGAACTTTCTAGGCAACTACTTTCTTTCCGAAAATGCTAGCTGACGTTTTTGACTGTCAAAAACAGTTATTGCGACCTTTCCGAAAACCTCAGGGATTATGATTTGCCAATTGCGAATCTTTTAGGCCACGTTTTAGCTACGAAAATCCGAGTGCACTTTTTAATCGACGCCGAAAACCCAACGCGAATTACCCTCCACCGAACAGATATCTACCGAAACTTTTCGTTGGGTGCCCCTGTCTTTGGTTCTGGAGTTCAGCTCACAGATATTTCGACCAATGATGACGTTGTAGCTCTGGCATCTGGCCTCCTGCTGGCATATCATATCGCACTCTGCTGGGAAGGAAACCTGAAGAGTTTTAAACGTGTGGCCTTTGAGAAACATACCATAAATAGAGGAATCTGCTGGGCGACATTGGCCAGCCGACTCAATAAGACCAATGCGGTAGATCAGAAATGCAACCGACAACCAGAAGCGTGGTACCATGTTGTTGATATCAGTGAAGTGGAGCTGACGACCTGTCCTGCATGTGTAAATAGTTATGATAAATAACTTTCGTTCTCAAATTTCATAGATATGTTTGTTTACCTGCTCGAAAAGTACAGGTGGAATTAAAATACCAGCCGTACTTTTGAAACATTTCAAATATTTCACCACACAAGATATATATTCTGAGATGCGAATAATTAATTAATGAGTTAAAGGTCTTGCGTGAGAATCTCTTCCATTTATGTTACGAAGTTATCCTTATTTTTTGCGACATGAAACAAATAAAAGAGATTTGGCCGATTCTTAGCGAGCTGGGAGAAAAGCTTCGACAATCTTGTGTTACGATAATAATAATACCTATAAAAGAAAAACGTTTGTTCTCAAAGTTAATAGATTTGTTAGTTTGTCTGCTAGGAAATTCTGCAGCGCATCCAGTTGTGTTTGTTGCGATGCTAATATCCAAAAAAATACTAGAAATTTGAAAATTTATACCCCGGCCTTGCGATATTGTTAAAAAGGTATTGGTGTCCCCGAAAGCTTAGGACTCATAGATGCTATAAAAGTAAACATCCTGAAGCGGTTTGCAGAATCGCTAAATAGAGAAGAATAGCAAAGCCATGGGGAAAACATTTGAAACAGCCATTGTTTAAGTAAAGCGCGACCGAAGGAATCAATAAAACAAAGAAAAAATAAGTACGATGGAACAAAAATGGAAACCCACTTACCAATTACGTTACTTAACTGACAGGGGTTAAGAAATCTATATTTGCAGAAATCGTCATCTGTAGTTTGTTATTGCTTAAGATATCACATACACAACAGAAACAAGAGAAGAGAAGAAGACAATTTTGTGATAATATACATATACATAAATTGATACAGCTGTATGTAAATATATCACTTGAGATTGAGCCAATTAAAAGCATCATAACTTATGCAAGGCCCGTTTTTATAACTTATCTTAGAAAGTCGAAGTCCGATAAGGTAAATTAGGGCGTCTAGTTATTGGGTTAAGTTTAGGTTCAATCTGACTTTAAAGAGAGAAGGCATGGTTTCCAAAAATCATTATAAAATAGCTTAGGTAAAATGTGTTTACTAAAGGTGGTGCTAAACAAGGTGTGATAATTTATCTAAGACTGTTTTCGTGAGTTATCATGGATACTCGCAGTCTGATTCCCTACGCAATGGCTTCTTACTTACTGTTTTAATTTTTACTCCATTGTGACTTTAAAAACTGCGTAAAGAGGGTCAGGTATGGTTTCCAAACATCAGAATTGGGAATAATTCTGTGAGAGACAGAAAATTATTGGAATCGTCTTTCAATTATGGAGTAAATTTACTTATTGTCATCAGTCGTTATCCATCCCCACCCACTCGCAGTCCCAAGTACTGAATTTGCTGCTAGACGTTCAATCGTTTTTACTGGTTTTTTTTTTTTTTTCTTAGTAAACAAAACAAAAACCCGGAACAAGGCAAAACATGTATGTGTCTTGAGGGAGAACTGTGATGAGAAATAAGAATTAGGCAATGGTTTCACAAGATTCTATTTTAACAACTGGTTGATGTTAAACACTTGTATCTCTTGTTGAACTGTTTTTGTATGGTTTAAACCCAGATCAACTGAGATGAAAAGGAGAGAAAGATTTATAAAATAGCTCGTCGTTTTACTCGCCTGTCCGGCAGGCTCCTTGGTTTTGTCATTTTGTTTTCCATTTATCTAGAAAAGACAGGGGTTAGTGTCCAACCTCATTCAAAAGAGGTCGGAAATCAATAGAGACTACATTACTAAGAGCAGAAAACTTACCCTGTACTATGCCTAAGAAAAGTGTGGCTCCATTAGATCGAGGGAATATTTACAAGAGAACGAGGGTTCGACTCCAGTATAAGCTTATTTTGTTTTTCAGGCTTCATTTTCGCTAATTCTTAAGCAGTATATTTATAACTGCGACGATCACTCACACATTCAAAGGCAACCTCGCTTTACGGACACTGGTTACCTTCGCATTGTACTCTGCGTACTATATATTTTTATTTACGAGAAGTGTCCGCTTATTGCAGGTTATAAACAGAGTTTCAATGGGGAAATCGCAAGGACCGTGGCTTGCTATCCTGGCCCCTTACGGGGGGTTTACCTCGGTGTAAAAACGTGACGAGGTTTTCTTTGTTTCATGAGGTATTGTTTTTCTGTACGCTATTGTTTAGAATGTTTGTTTTCTTTGTTTTACGTCATTCGTGAGTTTCACAGGTTTTTGCACTGAGGTGGAGCCCTTACGGGATGGCCGCAAGCGGATGTCTGACTGTTCTCGAAATAGACGGTATTCGTCTTCTTTCTGGGACCAAACTCCGTCTCCCCTCAGGACCCTTCAGCGGCTATCAAGACAAAGCGAGACATTTCGCGGAATTCGGAGAGAGAACTTTACAGGGGCAGATCTATTGCACTGAGGGCAATGAAAGTCCCAACTCAGTTCTTCCTTTATTTCGCGCCAACAAAATACTGATGGAGGACTCTTGTAAACTGGAAATTAAGGATTACAATATAACTAAATCAACAGCTAATTACGATAAGACAAGAGCAGAAGCAGCTAAAAGGTTAAAGTACGATCTTTGTACTCTGGGGCGGAACCGCAAAAGCATAACAACAAATTTATGATAATTTCTAAGTGTTCCGCAAGTAAGGATAGCTACAAGCAAAGATATCAATCCGGAACACTAGGAAAATATGCTTAACCACAATGTAAAGCCGTACTTAAGTGAAAGGTAAAATACTCACGGCTGTGAAGTACTTCGTGTGGATTTCCACACTGTCAACATTATAAGCATGCACTCGAGATTATGAAATGAAAACAATGCTAAAACTGGTTAATCCCAACTTAAAAATTCACAGCACTGTAAACGCTCAGGCTAAGCTTAAGATGAACAGAGAAAGGAATTGGAATTACTAGCTGAAATCTATAGACCGTTACTTAACAATGAAAATTCAAAACACAAATAATATTTTAAACAGGAGAGACAAAATTAACCGCGATTCGGCATTGATTACGATCCGGATCAACCTAATGTTCCCAGAGCCTCTCCTGTTGCCGTTCTGCAAGGGGAAAAGAATGAAAGAGGAGAGAACCTGAGAAAGAGATTGGATCTGAATGGAACATGTATCGGTGAAGATGAGGTCGTTGCTTATATGTACCATGCATACACATCTGCACAAGTTTCACCACTGTTGTTGTCTTCTGAACAGTCCCTCAAGTTCTGCCCATACCAGATTTGCAGCTTTTGGCCTCGTAACAAAAGCAAAGGGCTTGACAGGTTGCCAAAAACGAGCTCTGTTGAGTTTTGCTCGATCCCCTCCAGAGAGTAAAAGTGCTTTGGGCAACTATTACTTTGGAATTCTTCAGCGGGCAGGAGAAGGGTTTCTCTACTGGCATTCGTAATGATTGTCAACAAGCTGTTCTTTGAGTAGGAAGCTAAATTGCTGCAGCCCCAATAGGTAGCACCGGTTATTGTGTTACAGCGTATCGATCCACGTCTGTGGACAAGCTTCATGGCCTTGATGCGTCCTGTTTTAGTCATCTTGAAGACACCATAGCTGTTATCTCTTGCCCCAAAGCAAACAGGTTCTTTGTTGATTTTTTGATAAACGCCTGAAAATGGAAAATCATTCAGTTATTAGCCTTATTAGCCGAGGGCCAATGAACGAATGAATGAGCCAATAGACCTTTTTAGCTTGTCGATTTTGTTTTCCCAATGAAGACCATGAGATCTTCCCAAGGGGATTTGCCTTTTGTCTTTTCATAAATTATGCGTACATATACACGTGAATAAGGCGCAATTTCAAAGAAACAGGGCTCTAGGGTAACGTCACATGGTCTACATTGGGAAAACAAAATGTGCAAGTTAAAAAGGTCTCTTATCTAATGAATGAATGGATTAATGAAGGACAAACTATACTACTACTACTACTACTACTACTACTACTACTACTACTACTGCTGCTGCTGCTGCTGCTGCTGCTGCTGCTGCTGCTGCTGCTACTACTACTACTACTACTATGACTACTACTACCACCACCACCAACACCACCACTACCACTACCACTACTACTACTACTACTACTACTACTACTACTACTACTACTACTACTACTACTACTACTACTACTACTACTGCTACTACTACTACTACTACTATTACTACTACTACTATTAAATTAAAGAGCTAAGAAAGGCACAATAAGAATCAAGTTGATTGCTCACATTTTCAAGGGACATCCTTACTGTGCATAATTTATGGCGTCACTAGCGCGCGCTCGTGCACGCGCAAACAGAAAACATAGTGGATTTGCAATGACATTGAGCTCTGTCAGTTGAATATTGCTTTTTGCTCTTTGAAGAGCCCCGACATGGTTACTTATATCCTTATTCCATACTTTTGGTGTACAAATTATCGTCTTTAAGTTCAAATTTTCAAAACAAAATTGTCGGAAGAAAAACAAGATGTAGCTGAAAACGTGCACAAAACCGTTACTCAAGGATGCAAATTATGACCTTGCAAACAACGACCCGAGGAATGTTTTGAATCCGTGCCGTTTGAAATTGAGTGGATTTTCCATAAATTATATAATAAATTGTTTCACATGCTCGAGGCTTTCTACCTATGGAGTTTTTGTTTTGTTTTGTTTCGTTTTGTTTTATTTGTTTTTTCAATTATTAGTTCAATAAGCTTCTGCCAGCTCCCACAAAATGCAACGTGAACCGATGAAATAACGCGCGTGATTAGTACCAGTACAGGCATAAATAGGGGTAAGCTTGGTCCATCACATCTCTTTTGCGAGCACAATGCAGGGGCAACCAACGAGCCAAATCAACCAAAAGCTGTAGAAAAAGGCATTTTTTAGAACCTTATGGTGTTTGAAGTCTGTTTAAAGTGATGTTTTCGTTAGCTAAAACAATTTCTGTTCGGATTTCTTAGCTGATATTTTAATTGTCCGAAAATGTTAGGGAACAAAATCTTCCATTGAGAAAATGCTAGCTGAAATAAACTTTCCGCGAACTTTCTAGGGAACTATTTTCTCTCCGAAGATGCAAGCTGATGTTTTTGACTGCCAAAAAAAGCAAATATAACCTTTCCGAAAACCAGAGGGGCTATGATTTGCCCATTGCGAATCTTATAGGCCACGTTTCAGTTACGAAAATCTGAGTGCACTCTTTAATCGACGCTGAAATCCTAAGGCGAACTACCCTCCACTGAACAAATATCTAGCGAAACTTGTCGTTGGGTGCCCCTGACAATGACCTATATTTGTTATTGCATTTTTCGAAACAGTGCATGGTAGGGAATATTCAGGAAAAGTTTAAAAGAAATCGTTTGGCAACTTTTATTTCTGATTCCGTACAATTGCATGGCGCCTCTTTACCGCGCATAACTTAAGTCCCGGCTAAACGATCAAAAATTTTCATCCAACACCGTGTTGGACGAGCGTGTTTGACCGTTATGCCTTCTCTCTCAACACTCTATTGACATACGTTTCCAAGTTTGATCTAGATCAAACATTTTCATGCAACATTTCGCGCTACGAACAAATGTTGGATCGCCTGTTTAACCACTCTAACCAACAAAGCGTGCAAAGCCGGTAAAAAGCAACCAAATGAATCACACAACGTCGACATTTCAGCCATAAAACGCAAAAATCGTTTTGTGGATTCGCTTTGACTTGTGGTTGGTCAAAAATTGCTTGTCCGTTTAGCCATCCAACGTTATATTTGTTGTATCAACGGAGTTGATGATATAAATTGACCACCGTACAGGGATTCGATTAGTTGACGTTTCGAACGTTAGCCCTTCGTCGGAGCGAATCGGGGAATTGTGGGTTGTGTATGGTTTATATACAGAATTTGGTGGTAACATGGTAACGTGAAAAACAGGAATAAATTAATTGAATGAAAAGCGGGGATTAAGAGTACCGATTTGAGTGCTCTTGTTAATTCTGCTTCACAGATCAACGCTACTAGCTTTGGAAACGCCGAAAAATGACATGTTTGTCATCCCACAATCCTTCACTATTACCAGTCTCCTCATCGTTTATGAAGTGGGTAATTAAGAAGTTGAGATTTCAAGGAAATTAGGAATAAAAAGGATGCAATATTTAAGGTTATTAAAGGTCGCTTCTTATATCATCAATATCAATATAGCTGAAAGAGGCTCTAATTGAAAGAAAGCCTGAATTCCTCGTTCAGTTCTGTTAAAAATTACTTTAACAGTTTACTAACGCTATAAATAAGCCTCTTTGGCAGCAGATAGCGAGGATTGGAAATAGATTGCATCTGCCAGCTTTTCGAGTTTTGCACATCTGTTCTGTAAAAGACAGCCATACACTGAGTATGGCTTACTTCCCCTATGAGAAAACAACTTGATGTCTTTCTTTGGGTGTTCGGCCAGGAGCATTTTGTTACGAGGAAAGGTACTTTCGGGTACTTGGTTTTTATTTGAAATCAATATGACGTAGGCCTTTTAACGGAGAGGGAATGGGCATGTTATGTAGAAGCCAGTAAAATCTGTAACGCCATACCTTAGCATGTGGCCAGGATGGTCTTTTTAGTATTTCCATCTGAATATATCCAGTATTCGGCGTGAGCTATTTTGTTTCCTTCACTTGCTTTGATTTCGCTGCAGGATTCAGCAGGAAGCTCTGGAATTGAACCAATTGGTGCTGCAAGAGAAAAGAATAAAATTGACTGAAAATAATGCGAATAGTGATTGTCTTAAGATGTCTTTTGGAGTGGCTGGGTATTCATGGGAAGTTCTTCAGCTAAGCTGGACGAACACACCGGCATATGAAAGACACAAGTTAACTTCTGAGAAACAGACGAATGAAAGTCTTATCTTCATTTCCGACTAGATTGAAATCGCCTGACAAAATTGGTCTTCGGTTAGAGACAGGAAGGCACCGAAACACAGTTCAACAAGTTAATTTTATTGTTTCATCATAAAATAGCTCTGTTCAAAGCGCTTGGCTCAGCTGTCGATACACATTTAAAACAAAGTAACGTGAGAGGCAAACGCTACCTCTGTTAAATGCACGCCTCATGTAGAACCGGTGCACATCCGGCATGAAGTCCTCCTGCCTGGCTTCTTTGGTTCTGGAGTTCAGCTCACAGATATTTCGACCAATGATGACGTTGTAGCTCTGGCATCTGGCCTCCTGCTGGCATATCTCGTCGCACTCTGCTGGATGGGTAGCCTGAACTGTTTTAAACGTGTGGCCTTTGAGAAACATACCATAAATAGAGGAATCTGCTGGGCGACATTTGCCAGCCGATTCAATAAGACCAATGTGGTAGATCAGAAATGCAACCGTGGTCATGGCCAGAAATTCATTTCACTTTTGCACGCGGCACCGCTGACCGAGACGCAGGCTCTAGGGATGAGATAACACAGCTTCGATCGTTTTGTATGAAAAAGTTGAACGATAAAGACGAGGTATGGATTACAAAAAAATAAATTAAATAATACCTCAACAGTTTATATTCTTAGTCATGTGTACAAGTCATTCATAAGTCATATTCATTTATATTTCGCGGCAATTTTACCTTGTTTGTTTATTTCACCAATAATGGGTTTTCTTATATAATCACTATGGTGGCAATACAATAGGACCAATCATTAGTCCTGTACTAAAGCAATAAACTAGTACTTAGGCCTACACCAAGTTATTAGAGCAAGATGGCGGCGCAAAATGAACAAAGATGTTGTGAAGTGAACACAGTATTTTAACACGCAGGGATCCTCGCATGACTGAAGTCGTCACGCTACCGTGTGTTTGTATTACGAGCCGAACTTTTGCCTTTGTTTGGATGAGATGGGAAGGACGAGGATGCATTTTCAGAGGACGAAAACACTGAAATGTGAAAGAGACGAATGTCTTCTTGACGTTTCGGACCGAACAAATGCGAATTTGTCAATTGTGTTGTCGTCAGGAACCAACGAAAAGTGGCATTTTGGAGCGCGATGGTCGATTTTATAGACATTTGTATGGAAGACGAAGGTAAAATATATTTTTTATACTTTTTTGCTGGGAAGTGCGAAACTTAAATCTGCGAATTCAATTTAGCCGAAACTAATATCTAAACACGTTACACTTTCAATATGAGATCGAACAAATTGTTTATCTTTGTTGCAGCTCGTGCTATTTATTGTAGAAGTTGTGCCTTCTCACATTCACACAAAATTCTGTTGTTTGTGTTCGTAGTTTTTTCCTAAGTGTCAATAGCTACTGCGCGTGCGTGAAATTTAATTCTGGCCATGACCGTGTTGTTGATATCAGTGAAGTGGAGCTGACGAATTGTGCTGGAAGTGTAAAGAGTTATGATGAATAAGATTGTTATAATAGCAGGATAAAATAAAGCTTTCGTCTCAAATTTCATAGATATGTTTGTCTGCTTGCTAGAGAAGTACATGTGGAATTAAAATACTAACCATACGTTTAAAACATTTCAAATATTTTACCACACAAGATATATATATTCTGAAACTTGCGAATAATTCATACGGTTTAAAAACTATGAGTAAAAGTTTCGAGACGAGCAACTCTTTCATCTTTGTTACGAAATTACCCCAATTAGCAAGCTGGGAGAAAAGCTGCCACAATCTTGTTTTACGATAATAATAACTATAAAAGAAAAACTTTCGTTCTAAAAGTTAGTAGATTTGTTACTTTGTCTGCTAGAGCAGCGCTTCCAGTTCTGTTTGTTGCGATGCTAATATCGGAAAAGAATACTACCAATGTGAAAATTTATACCTTGGGAGATTAAAAAAAAAAAGATATTTGTGTCCTCTGAGAGCTTAGGTCTCATAGACGCTATAAAAGTAAATAGCCTGACGCAGTTTGAAAAATCGCTGATTAGAGAAGGACTGCAAAGCAATAGGGGGAAACATTTCAGTCAGCCGTTCTTTAACTAAAACGCAACTGAAAGAAACAAGAATGCAGATAGAGAATAAATAGGATGTTTCAAACATGAAAACGTTCTTATCAATTACGCTACTTAACTGACACTGATGGCTCAGAAATCTACATTTGTAGAAATCTTCATCTGTAGTTTGTTATTGCTTAATATTTCACATATAAATCAGAAGGAAGATAAGAGAAGCAGACATTTGTGCCGTAATATATATAAAAATGATACAGCTGGATGTAAATATACTACTTGAGACTGTGCCAATTAAAAACATCATAAGTTATGCGAGACCCATTTCTATACCTTATCTTGGAAACTCGAAGTCCGATTAGCAAAATTAGGGCGACTTAATTACTGGGTTAAGTTTCAATCCAATCTGACTTTAAAAAGCTTGAAGAAGGTAAGGCATGCTTCCAAACATCATTATCCAATAGATTAGGTAAAATGTGTTTACTGAAGGTGATGCTCATAAAGGGTTCATAATTATTAAAGACAGTTTTCATGAGTTATCATCGAAACTCGCGAAGTCTGATTATCTACGCAATGTCTTCCTACGTAATGTTTTAATTTTCACTCCATTGTGACTTTAAAAACTGCGTAAAGAGGGTTAGGTATGGTTTCAAAATTAGAATTGGGAGCAATTGTCATTAACACTTACTGCTCGTAGCGATGTTAATATACCGTACCACGGACGATACCAAATGTTAATACATTGTTTTAGATAAATTGCATTGCTTCTCATTCCCTTTCACGATAACGTTTTCGTGCGATGTCCGGACTCTGCAAATGATTTATTAAAACCCAGAGTCACTCTCAATGATATTGGCAACCTTAAATTAAAAAAAAAAAAAACTGACATCTCTCTGAAAAATTACACTGCAATAAATAACGTGGTTCAAAATCGTGTCATTGCTGTTTTCCATTAAAACAATGACAGTGCATTAAATGGTTCCATAACTTATTTTAGACCTTGTTTTATAACTTATCTTGGTACCCGGGGGGGGGGGGGGGTACTCTCCTATATGGGCTATATAGGTACGTGCCGCGGAATAGGGTATGGTTTTTGGAGGTTCTCGATCCTTAAATAGGGTATCCTTTTCGGCTATGTTGGCATAGTGTCCCGGTGTGATCCTTAGATAGGGTACCTAAATTTGGATTAGCAAAAATAGCAGGGTGTAAACACCCAGTTAAGCGGAAAACAAATGATCTGTCAAAGTTAAAGTATTGCCAAAGCGATTTTAAAATGATTGTGTTTTTGAGTTGACCTGTTCAAGCTATTTTGAGTTTTTGTTCTTCACTTGCATAGGGTGTCATTTTTCGGATTTGGGCCTTAAATAGGGTATCAATTTTCGTTGGATTGTTCCTTAAATAGGGTCAGGGTTTAAGACCCTTCGCGGCACACACCTATCCGGACTTTATGGGAGTACCCCCCCCCCCGGGTCTTGGTAGAACGCAAGTCTAATGTGCTAAGTTAGGGCGTTGCAATCATTGTGTTACATTTCACGTCAATCAGACGTTAACGAAAAATGCCTTAGGGGGGAGTCAGATATTGTTTCCAAAAATACTTATAACATACCTTAGGCTTACGTTTATGGAATGTGACGTAATGGCCCAGTTTTAAATATTTGTTAATATCTGGTTAAATACAAAGCTTAGTTCCAATAATGTTATAATGGCAGGATCTGTGAGGTATAAGCCACGTGTGGCTTAGCAAACTCTTTCCTCGTTATAACTGGATGATGTTTTACCACTGCGAATCTTTATTTGAAGAAGCTTCCTCGGTAGACATGGGAAGTAAAAGTAAGACTATCAAGGCACCTCAGGGTTTTGTGTCTGCTTGGCTACAGAAAGATTCTGTGTGAAAAGGAGCTGTTATGCAGCTCTGCGTTCCTAATGATTGCTAACTGACTAAATTATCAGGTTTGCACTCCTAAAATTGCTTAGCGATTTTTCTAACTTGCTACGAGATATCTTTGTCACTTGCCGTCTACGTAGTTTCCCCACCATCTACAAGTATCTTAAAGAAGCCTAGTACTTTATTTTCTTGTAATGTTATGTTGTTTTGTGGTTTGTGAATTGCGGTCAATTCCATCAGTTGACTGCTCAGTTTTGTAATATGTGTCTTTTCTAATTGCTTGGCAATTTTTCGAACTTACTACGAGATATGTTTTGTTACTTTTCTAATTTCTCCACCTTCTCCAAGTCTACTAAGTCTAAATTTTCTAGTCGTTCAAAACAAAACAAGTAAATTATCAAAATTCTCCTCACAGACACTTCGAAAACGCGAAGAAGCGGGCGCCATTATTTTGACAGCCGCTACTCACTGTCTATCACAGAATAGATAGCGAGTAGCGTAGCCAATCAAAGAACGGCATTCGTGATAGAACGCTACTACATTTATACTAATGTGTGATAAACAGTAAGTAGCGATTGTCAACAAAATGGTGGCCGCTTCTTCGTGTTTTGTAAGTGTCTGCGAGGAGGATTTAGATTGTTTACTTGTTTTTGAACAACTAGTAGATTTATAGTAAAACAATTAGATTATTCCCTCTCTATTTCTATGCGTGATAGCTGATTTGGGCTAAGCCCTCATCAGCTATCACGCAATAGAAATCTCGAGCTCATAATCTAATTGTTAAATAGATAGTGAGTAGCGGTTGTGAACAACATGGCGGCCGCTTCTTCGCGTTTTTGAAGTGTCTGCGAGGAGGATTTAGATAATTTTATTTTGTTTAGTTTCCCAAAGTTCTTGTTCTCTTTGCTTTTCCGCGAATATAATATAATTATATTATATACTTACTTTTTAAAACAGAAGAATTAAATTAAATTTAAAACATTCGGTGAAAACCGCGAAATCCGTCCTTCCTGCCGTTATTAAGAAAAATTTTCAATCGACTGTTCCGCAGCACTGGACAATCCCCCAAAGGTTCTTCCTAATTTTGTTAGAAATAACGGGTTTCTCGGATTTGGGGGGAATTTTTAGATTAATTTTTATTATTATCGTGCTTCTTTTAATCTCTCAGGTTGGCCCGTTTAACGTTATTCCTTTTTAATTTTCTCTTAAAAGAACGTTTTTGATTTTACGTTGAATTACACACGAAATTGTTTGACCTCGAGAGAACAGAATTAGTAATATGTAATGTAATGGCGTCCGGTCATGTTCTGAGAAGCGTCGTACTTTTTCTATTATTCTACATCTTCATCAAGCCTCATTTAACTCACAATACAGACGAAATTGGGCTTAACATCTCGGACGATCATGCTTGCAGTTTCTACATCGACAATGACCAGATAACCTCAACTTTCAAGGAATTACAGCCGGCCATGCCGCGACGATCGACAAGCATTGGCTCCCGCTCTACTTCGACCTCAAAGCGGCTTCAAATTACCATCTTCTTTGTAAAACACGCCCTGCTAGCTGAATTTTGCTCATCGTTATTTTTACTGTCTTGCGGCGACATTATATCAAATCCTGGTCCTAACGGCACAGCTCCATGCACTCCTCTCCAAGGCCTGAGCAATTCTCGTTTGACGCAGAAAAGAGGAATTGTGATTGCCCATCTTAACGTCCGAGGTCTTCGTTCCTCTGTGGATGAATTAAGGATCTTTACGAATAAACATTCTGTCGACGTTTTGACCGTCAGCGAAACTTGGCTTAACAGAAATGTATTAACTTCAGAAGTTGATCTACCAGGTTATAATTTATTGAGAAGAGACAGAGAGAGCGGTAGCGGCGGAGGTGTTGCAGTTTTTATTAAAAACAAATTTGCCTACAACCATCGCCCTGATTTGGGATGTACAGACCTCGAAGCTATCTGGTTTGAGCTAAAATTGCCACAGACCAAGCCTCTTCTTATCGCTTCAGTTTATCGAGCTCCTACAGATGATCAGTTCTTTGACAGATTCAAAGCCATCCTAGGCAATATTCAAATTCACTCCGAATTTCTGGTCCTTGGGGATTTTAATTGTAACATGCTGCAACGCCTCCCTCAAACAACCAAACTTAAATCGATACTGGTACAACATCAAATGTCTCAATTAATCAGATATCCTACCCGAATTACCGAGTCTTCAAGCAGCCTTTTGGATCTCATAGCGACCACACACCCCGAGAAGATCCACGATACTGGTGTGCATCATCTCAGCATTAGCGATCACTCACTTGTCTACGCGGTTCACTGCGCGAGAAGTATAAAGAAACCTCCCAGAAAGATAACATTCAGAAATTTTAACCGCTTTCAAGAACAAGCATTCCGTGACGATGTGCAATATCTTCCACTACAAGTGATCGAAAGTTTTGACGATCCTGATCTTGCATGGTCTACCTGGAGAACAATGTTCACAGAAATTTGTGATCAACATGCTCCGCTCAAAACGACAACCGTCCGTGGGGACCCATGTCCGTGGATATCTAATAACGTTAAGGACATGATGAGGCAAAGGGACTATTTCCATCGTAAAGCCATTAGAACTAAATCAGAGGAGGATTGGAAATCCTACAAAAAGCTAAGGAATGAAGTAACCCTACAAATGAGGAAAGATAAGGAGAATTACTTTAAAACCCAAATATCTAACAGCAACAAGGATCCCATGGGAATATGGTCTACACTAAAAAAGTTACTACCGAAATCTTCAAAAACTCCAAACACCATTGAAATTGATAAAAAAATAACAACGTCTCCAGTTAAAATTGCTAACCATTTTAATTCATATTTTGCTACAATTGGCTCTAAACTTGGTGAATCTCAGTCCAATTTACAGTCTGTCTACGGGCCATCATTAAGTAGTTCTACCTTTAAATTCCAACCCGTTAAAACTTCATCAGTGCTTAGAGAACTGAAATCTTTAAAAATTAACAAGGGAGCAGGGCTGGATAACATCCCTTCCCGCCTTCTGAAAGCAGCGGCCGATATTATTGCTCCATCACTAACTTATATTTTCAACCTATCGTTGACAAAGGGTATCTTTCCTCAAGATCTAAAAGTAGCCAAAGTGACCCCTCTTTATAAATCAGGCGCAAAGGATCAAGTTGAAAATTACCGTCCAATATCCGTGCTGCCAATTGTGGCAAAGATATTTGAAAAAGAAGTTCACAATCAGTTCTATAAATACTTGATGGACAACAATCTTCTACATTCCTCTCAGCACGGTTTCCGCAAGAAAAGATCAACACAAACAGCCTTGATAAAAGTCGTTGGTGAGTGGTTGTCCAACATTGACAATGGTCAAGTTTCAGCAGTTGTATTCCTCGATCTTGCAAAGGCCTTCGATACAGTAAAGCATAGTATTCTGGTGAGAAAACTCCAAGCTCTTGGAGTTACTGGACTTGATTTAGACTGGTTTATTTCATATCTTGACAATAGACAACAGCAAATATTTTTTAACGGTTTGCTTTCGTCCACCGAACATATCTTATCAGGGGTTCCCCAAGGCTCGGCCCTGGGGCCTCTACTTTTCTTGGTCTACATAAATGACCTCCCTTCTTGTATCTCTCACTCCACTGTTAATATGTTTGCCGACGACACTGCCTTGTATTATTCTTCTAATAATCCAGACGAGATCCTGAGAATGCTTAATGATGACCTTGAAAATATATCCAGATGGAGCAAATCGAATGGATTAGCGTTAAACCCCAAGAAGTGTGAGTACATGGTCATTGGTTCACCACAGAGACTTAACTGTGTTCAATTTGGCACATTAATGCTAAATGGGGTCGCAATAAAGAGAGTAGAGACCTTCAAATACCTTGGAATTGTACTCGACAGTAATATTTCTTGGTCAAGTCATATCGACTACTTGTGCAAAAAGGTCTCCTCAAGAATCGGTATCCTTAAACGCATAATGCCTTGCCTTACATTACCATTAGCTCAAACCGTGTATAAGTCAACTATTCAACCCTTATTTGACTACTGCGGAGTAGTCTGGGACACATGCAGCGAGACATCATCTCTACGACTACAGAGACTTCAAAATCGTGCTGGAAGAGTTATCCTCTTGACTGACAATCGCAACCCGTCTGCCTCAGTACGAGCTAAGCTCAACTGGTCGACATTACAGCAGAGAAGAAAGTACAACAAAGCCATTCTTACTTACAAATGCTTAAATAATCAACTAGAAGGACTTGATACGAACTACTTACGTCATTCAGAAATACACAGTTATAATACTAGAAACAAAGATACGTTTGTTTTACCTAAACCAAGAACTGAATACATGAAACGTACTTTAAAGTACACTAGTATCACCTTATGGAACACATCTAAGAATATCCAAAACTCTGACTCTGTATCAAGCTTCAAAAGACAAATTAGCGAAATATTATTGTAATCATTTAATTATTTTATTTTATCATTATTTCTGTCAAGTTTTATAAGACAAGTTAGCTAAATGTTATTGTAATCATTTAATCGTCTTATTTTATTCTATAGTTTTGATGTATTTATAATTTATGTTGATACTTATTAATGTATATTCTACATTACCTGGGAGAACAGACTGCTGAAGGTGTTCCCTGGTTAAATAAAGCTCATTAAATAAAGCTCATTGTAAGTGCTTGTCGAAGGATTAAAGAAACGAACTGCAACGACTAGCCCAAGGTGCCTCCGCTCAAGATAGCAGTCGGTTGTCCAAATACGTGCTTATCAATCCCTTTCTTCAGAGACTTGTCCTCACCCGCCGTAAATTTCAACACCAGACGATGACTTCCTACGATTCGCAGTCGGTTTGTTGGTGGGGCATCCCCCTTAGGAGGGACACTTTTGGATTCTGTGCTTTCAGTCAGTGCTGCAAGACTTGAAGTTGCACCGCTAAACCACGTGCTCACCTCCTAATCCACCTCAGAGCCTTTGGTATCGGGAGCTTTTGCAGATGCTCGTGAGCCTTCGTAGCAAATTCGCTTGACCTTTGCTTTTGATAGTGAACTTTGGCGAAGGCTGAGCTGTGTTCCTGATCTTCCCACAAAATCCTTTCCTCTTTGCTAGTGAGCTGATTGAGGCTTTGCGTTTCGACGATTTGACGATAGCGCGTTGGGTGAATGTACTTTCCGATTGCGTCAAAGGCTAGTTTACTTATGACGTCGCCAAATTTGCTCTGTTGGCTTCCATTTCTGGAAACCGGAAAGAGCTCGCACTGGGGTTTTAGCAATGGCCTTACAAAACTGGTGTAGCTATCGAGCACCTGCATGCTTGCTTCATCGGAAACAAGGAATCAAATCCGTATTTGTTGGCAGTCTTAATAATAATAATAATAATAATAATAATAATAATAACTTTATTATTATGAAAGGTGTTCGTCATCGTGGTTTCAAGTGATAGCTGAGTTAATTTTTTGTCTCACGATTGAGTCACAAAGATGTGGATCGCGACGTTTCGACCGCTATACTGCTGGTCTTCATCAGGCGATGGTGTCGACTGGCTGCGTGTGAGTATAAGAAGCACTGTGGCTGGTTGTGATTGGTGCGTTTCGATCCTCGCTTAGGCTGTTGTTGATTGGAGGATTTCGATCCTTGTCGTTCAGACTAGCAATTGTTCCCTCAGCGGTCCGCTTTGGTACTAATCGGCTGTTATGTTCTTTGATCGTGGGCATCCACGCTTCAGGAATTTCAATTCCACTGTCCCTGTTAATGCTGTTAGGGTGAAGTCTTATGTGAATGGCCTCTTTAACTCTACGGGTGTACCAATGTAGGTCTTCGTCAATAAATTCAACTTCGTCCCAGAGCGGATAATGTCCGGTCGCGTTGTTATGTTCTGAAACGGTGGAGGATTGGGTTCGAGCAAGCCGTATGTCCCTATCGTGTTTCTTAATCCGTTCATGCATAGATCTTCCCGTCTCTCCAATATAAACCTTACCACGTTCGCAGGGAATCTTGTAGACTACTCCGTCCTGTTTTACTGGATCGACAATGTCCTTAGGTCGCACTAGGTGTGATCTAAGAGTTGTATCAGATCTGAAAACAGTCCGTATGTCTTGTTGTTGTAGGCAACGGCGAAGAGCCTCCGATGTGCTTTTTTGACGTGCGGTTTTCCTAAGATTTTTTACAAACAAAAACGGATAACCGTTGGAAACAAGGATCGATGAGAGGTGTTTTGTTTCATGAGAGATAACTGATGGTTTTGTTATGAGGTGTTTAGATCGATCGTACAGGCACATGACAATACCGCGTTTTACAGATTGCGGGTGGTGTGAATCATACGCTAGGTACTGGTCAGTGTGTGTAGGCTTTCTGTAAACACTGGTAGAGAGGTATCCATTCGAACCTTTGATGATCAACGTATCAAGGAAGGGAATTGAGTTGTCATTCATAGTTTTCATTGTGAAACGGATCGTCGGCTGTTGACTATTGAGGTGTTGTAAGAACGAGTCAACTTTGTCACGATCTAAGATGGTAAAGGCGTCATCCACATAGCGTTTCCAGATCGTAGGTGTACCAGGCGTCGATGTCAAAGCTTGCTCCTCAAAACCCTCCATGTAGAGGTTAGCTATCACTGCAGATACCGGGCTACCCATGGCTGCTCCTTCTTGCTGTTCGTAAATCAGTCCATCATACTGGAAGTATGTGGATCTAAGAACGAAACTCGAGAGGTCTGCAATCTGCGTAGGTGTTAGAGTCGTGCCGTTGGCAAGGCACGGGTCAGCTTCTAGTTTTCGCAGTGCAGTCTGTACTGCTCCTTCGATTGGAACGTTCGTGAACAGAGACACTACGTCGAAAGACACCATGATCTCGTTTTCTAGTACCCTTTCACCGTTCACAATGGACACAAAATGAGCTGAGGCGAGGTGGACACCTGACAGATTCTGTGTATAACAAGATCAGGCCCAAGCATAAGTAACCACCTAGAATTTATGGCCTTCCCAAGATACACAAGGCCAACACACCACTGAGACCTATAGGCTCTTGTGTGAACACCTTTGCTTATGATCTGTCTTCCTACTTAGCCGATGTATTATCTCCCTTAACAGGGAACTCAGAGTACACAGTTGACAACTCAGCTCATTTTGTGTTGACATGTTTAAATTGACATGCTTCCTGCATCCACGCTGAAGAAGAAGAAGAAGAAGAAGAAGAAGAAGAAGAACTATTTATGGAGAGAGGTGTCCGCTTTCTGCAAGTTATAAGCAGATGAGGAAAACACGAAGACCGTGGATTGATGTCCGCTTACAGGAGGTGTCTGGTAGCAGACCTTCGATTGTGCTCGGATCAACTGCATTGAAGGCAATGAAACTTCCAAATTAGTATTTTATTTCGCGTCTGCAAAATGCTGATAGAAAATTCTCGTAAACTGAAAAATTAAGGATTACAATAAAGACAAACAAACAACTAAACAAACAACTAAAGTTAAACGTACGACCTTCGCATTCTGAAGGAAGGAACCCTAAAGCGCAACAACAAATTCACAATTTACTACGCAAGTTAATTCACTAGTTAATAAAAACAGTATAAACCCGGAACACAAGCAAAAATATACTCAGCTAGAATACAAAGCGACTACACTTAACCAAGGGTAAATTTAAACTTCAGGTAGATTCAACATTAAACTTCAAACTAAATACTTCGATAATACGCAAAAAATCGTTGTGTGGAGTCTTTCGGTCTATTGTTTGGTCAAACAGTGTTTGTGGGTTTAGCCACCCAACGATATGTTTAACAACTGACGATGTTGGATGAAAATATGAGATCGTTTAACCGGGGCTTTAATCCTTAATTTTATTTCACTGTCCTGTGTTGTAGAGGTTTCTACCACTTGAAAATAAGTAAGCTTTAGTAAAGTAAAAACAAGCATCCGCAAAAGTAGCAAAGGTTTGTCCAAAGAAATAGCTTCTTCCACATAGTTTGAGCTAATTATTCTTCCCATTAATGCCGGTTAACTGTTAAGTGACCTTTCTTGATGAGATGCAAGATGCCGCGGTTAAGTGAAAGCCCTTGAAGCGTTGAATTAAGCTTATTTTGTTTTCAACCACACAATCGATCCAAGTTTGACGTTTCCTTGAGAAAAATCTTTCGCTCTTCCTTTTATCACTTGAAAATTCACCGTCCGGAGTATGTTTTTACAAGTTCTTGATTTTTATGCTTTTTACGCGAATTTAAAGACAAACTTCGATCGCAGAAGGTGAAAGCAACTTAATGTGAAATTACGAGCCGCAGAAAACGCGCAAAAAATTAAGCCTCGATTTGGTTTGGTGTCCCACACCTGGCTTGAGCCTGCGATCCAATCGAAAGCAAGTAACTGGTCAGCGGTCAACTTAAAAAAACCAGCTGACCTCGATGAGGTCTTAACTTGAGCCCGCGGTATGGTCACGTGACACTGGTCAGCGGATGCCTTGTTTTGACAGGTGTCAATTGGCCATAAGATGGATGTCTAGTTTTAAAGACGTACGCTAAAAAACCAGCTGGTCAGCTGGGCCAGGTGGAATATGGCCGCCATGTTGGATTATTATGATTATTATTAGGATATTATTAAATACTGGGCAACTCCGTCATCGTCGTCGTCGTTGCTCGAGATTTTTACGGCTTTCCTTGGTACTTTGGTGTAGGGAAAGGCCGGAGATCGACATGTGTTGTTTGGAATGGCTAGGGAGATTAAAATCTCGAGCGAATGGTTTGGATGCATCTTTGTCATCTTTCTCAACATCACGTAGATGTTCTCAGAATCGGTCACCCAGGTCGTCTCGCTGTTTCGCCGATGTATAACGTTTTGCATAATGTACAGGTTAATCTTTGAAAGAGTGGGTGGCGCTTAGAAATTTTAGCAAGAGGAAAGATATAATTGTCAAATCAGCCGACAAAGGCGGCGCGGTAGTTGGTTGTAGGTCCGACCTTTACCAAGAAGAAGCTTTGCGGCAACTTTCTGACACCTCCTTTTATGCTAAAGTCGAGAAAGATCTCACTTAAAACAACCCAAAAGTTGTCATGGACACGATTCAGGACCTTATAGTCAAACAAGAATTGCTGGCTACTGTTACAAATCTCATAATCACTACTCCGAGAACCTCATGTATTGTCTCTTATACCGCAGCCGGAAAATTTCTTTAGTTCTTTAGCGGGTGCGAGAAGGTCTTCTTCGTTGGCATTCGTGATGATCATCATAAGATATCCTTTGGATAGCAATCTAAATTACTGCAGCCCCAGTAGGTAGCACTTGTGAATGGGTTGCAGCGTATCGATCCACGTCTGTAGGCAAGTTTGATGGTCTTGATGCGTCGCACCATAGCAGTTATTTTTTTTACCTAAAGCAAACAGGTTCTTTGTTGAGTTTATGCCAATCATCTGAAATAAAATTTTTTACTAGTCTTGTGAAGGCCAAAGAACGAACGAATGAAAGAACTATCTAACGAATGAATGGCTTAATGAATGACTAAATACTACTACTAATAACAGATAATGATGATAATAATAATAATAATAATGATAATAGATATATATATCATAAACAAAAGAGATCAAAATTTTTGGCTAAGAACTTACTTATTCTCTAGTTCTGTCTAACATTGTTTCTGGGTGGTGTTATACTTGATTTTTTAGTTTGTAGCTTTTTTTTAATCTACTGTATTACGTATACTCTTAAGATTTTACGTAATAAATAAAATAAAAATGTCATTATCACTTTAGTGCACAACCCGACAGATATTCGTGTTTGCTTGGGATGCTTTTGAGTATATTTGAACTAGGAGAATGCTAATAATTTAAGGGAAACTGAAAAAAAATGCAATATTTAGAGTTATGAAAGGTCCCTCTTATAGTTATACTTTGACGGAAGTTGTTCGACAACTCTACCAACATTGAAACCATCCTAAGATCCTGATTATATCATCCGAATTTGGAGGAGCCATGTGACGAGTATTGAATATTACTTTAAGGAAGGAAGGAAAGATAGCCTAAAATCATCGTTCCGTTTTAAAAAAGGACTCTTAGTCTACGGATGGCGAGGATTGAAACTTCGTATTATACTGATGTAACCTTATGTTGAATTAATTCACATCATGATCCATTACTGAGGACAGAAACACAGTGAATAGGGAATGTCATTGTAAGATTGGGTTGACAGCCCTGCACGACTCCCAAGCGCGTTTTATTGTTTGGCTCTCACGAGTATATATTTGATCGATCGCCCTATTTCATATGATACGATGGGGGCATCTTACTACATTTCTTTGAGGAAAGGTTGTTGGTCTATCAAATGCCTGTTTAGTTTCAAGAGGATTTGTTAAATTTTCTGTAAAAAATGCAAGATTCGCAAGGATTTTATTCTATTTTTGTTAGAGGTATAGCTTCCTCGGCTGTTCTTGGAATTCACTTTTGAGAGGGTCGTCCGAATAAAACTATCTAGGTAACCTCACTCAAGCAGAGTTTAGCAGAACTCGCTCTGAAATATCTGAGAGCCCCTCCTTCTGAGAGCCTCCTCTTTTTCAGCTTCTGGTTGGAGGCACGATACTGCTTATATTTAAACGTCTCCATAGGCTTAAAGATGGGTATGCACGTCAAGAACTGAATAATCTTTATAGTGTCCACAAATATTCTTTCGATTTCTGAAATTTCAGCCGTGATAAATTTGATCGTGGGGTGGTGATTGCTTGCTTGTTCAATCAGCTTCATTATTTCTTCTCGAAGTCCAGAGTGAAAATATGTCATCTACATAGCGTTTCCAGTGCACTACGGGTTAGGTTTCCACCTTACTCAAGAGAGATGTTGGCAAAATCAACTGCAATTTCGTCCCCGTTGCTTCTAATAGTCGTGTAGGGATAGGAGGTTCATATGCATTGTATACTGTTTGAGTACAACGATGACGTCATACGCAATTTTCCTGTTTTTTTAATACTAGAACCTTAACGAAAACACTAATTTGAATTACTGCTGCGTTTACGACGTATTCGTTGCCAGTTGAAAATGGTCTACGCAAAACGCTGGAAATGCGTTTCCGAGACCCTAAATTTCAAAATTTTCGAAAGGGGCATGTCCCCTGATCCTCCTAGAGGGGAGACCTTCGGCGCTCTAAATCTCTCATTCCTATTTCAGCCCTTAGCAACCGAACCTGGGAAATTTTGTAACTTTCGGTTATATCTGGCTCGTGTTGGTATGCTGTACACTTTGTCGTTGATGGGCGTACACTTTTTTCCCGCATACAAGCTGGCATTTCATTTACCAATATTTCATAATATTTCACCTCCACTCTTCAGCTGTGTCCACTGCAATCGCGATCATTTTAAATGTTCCCAGTCCTATTTACCCCTAACATGATGATAAAAGAGCTCATTTTATCTTTCTGTGGGGTTTTCCACCACTTCCTTCAGGTACGTAAATTGATTTTACAGCTCGAACTATGATCATTCATTTTCATTTATTCTCACACAAAAGAAGTGTAAAGAAAATTGTGAATGATCATTGCAGTTATGTTTTTCATATATTGATTCTCATTCTTACATAAACGAAATGTATTTTGCATGCAGCACACAGTTCATCAGTGTTTCCCATTCTCAACCGAGTCTCACCAAAATTAGGGTTTAGACCGAACTGCATGTTAAAAGGGTCTTGAAAGGAGAGAGATAGCTAAAGAATGCTTTTCACTACTATGGAAGTGTTAATATATTAAGAGTTACAACGGGTAAAAGCGAGCAATATTTTCCGAGCTTTCAAACATCGAGTGTGGAAGACGACCACTGTCTTTGCTGCATGACTGTGTATCATTTGAGGATTCTATTTTGAGAGCAATTCATTGTAAAAAAAACAAATGTGCAGTTGCCCATAAATGTATACAGTGCGAAGGTAACATCGATATACAGTTGCAATTTTACAGGTTGAATTTTGAGTTTGCACATGCACTGATGGAGATGAAGTCGAGAACTATATGAAGGCAACACACAGAATAAAAACAAAAAGATAATAAACGTAGACGAGCAAAACTTCCGTGTCTGTACTGGGGCAAATTTTCTTTGAAACATTTATTCAGTTAAAATTATTGTTTGGGGTGTATAGGGTTAATTAGTGTTTGTTTCATATATGTATACAGTGATTATATATACTTGACATTATATTTCAAATATTTGAAATATACAAAGCCCCATTAGTTATAGGGGAGTGTCCATAAAGTTAAGGTATTGGACTCATAATGCTGACATTATATTTTAAACATTTTAAATATAGAAAGCCCCATTAGCTACAGAGGAGTGTTCATGAAGGTGTTGGATTCTTTATGCTGCACACTCCAACATATTGATCCGCGTGAATTTGTTTTCCGCATTCTAGCATATCATCCACCAATATTTCAGAATATTTCATTTCCACTCTGAAGCGGTGTCGACCGCACTCAGGGTTATTTTGAATGTTCTCAGACCTATTTACCTCTAACATGGGGATAACAGAGTTCATCTGTATTCTTTTGTGGAGTTTTCTACCACTTCCTTCAGGTAAGAAAATTGATGTTACAGCTCAAACTATAATCAGTATCCAAAGCTAAGGGAATGTATGTTAGGCATACACGGCACATTGCATGTGCAGGAGTGTCTTACAGAAATGATCTGTGCACTGATAAACTAGGACTTCGGTATTCTCAACTGAGTCTCACCAAACTTGGGGTTTAGACCTGACCGCAACTTTGCGGGGAGAGAGTTAGCTAGATAATGCTTTTCGCTACGCTAGAAGTGTTACTATATTAAGCGTTAAGGACAGTAATCATTAAGGGCGCAATATTGTTAGCGTGTTCAAAGATCGACTGCGGAAGATGAATACTAACTTTCATGTAGGACTGTGTATCATTCGAGGGTTATATTATGAGTGAAATTCTTATAAAAGATGTTTCTTTTCCAATTGAGGTGTAAAAACTGCACGCAACACCGATTTACAGTTGCACTTTTCGGAAACGCACGGATTAGATGACGGAGATATCGGACGAAGTGCTTTTTTCGTTTGAGTGCGGATTGAAGAGTTCAAATATATGAGTTTCATACACTCATTCTCACATATTTATCACTCACGGGTATATTGCGAACCAACAAAATGACCAGCTTCTAGTTAGCTTGTTAGCTCAGTTGGTAGTGTGCTGCACCGGTATCGCAGGAGTCGTGGGATCGAGTCCCGTACAAGCCTGAATTTTTTTCAGGCTTTATTTTCACCACCACTTAAGTAGTGTCCATAACTGCGATGATCTTTCACATATTCAGTCGTTGAATATGTAGAAGAAGTTGAGATCCGTACAGCCGCAAAAGACTATAAAGCAAAAATTAGGGTCATTGTCAAAGACAGACTATAACGATAGCGAGAAAAGAATTACAGGCACTTTTATGAACAGATTGTAGACATAAGTATAAATGCTTTCGCTCAGCGTGATGGCATTTTAGTTTTGGTCTCATCGAAAAAAAAAATCGTTTTTTTTTTTACTTAAAAACGGTTTTCCCTTTTCGTTATATGCCTGAAAGACAATTGATAAGAAACTTGCAGAAAAAGCATATCTAAAGATCGTACTCAGGGATGAAGATACACCTATAAAACAACATTCATAAAAGGAATTGTGAAATACTATTTTGTAGAAAATCTTTCAAGACGTGGGGTCATTTTCTATGGTAATGAAGTAATACGGCGCATTTTATATGGGTTTTGAGTTTGTTTTTTATCGTTTTAGTGCGTTGTAACGCTGACTCCTCAGTCGGTTAACTCTCCTGCAGCTGGTAGGCGGGCAGATTGCTGGGTTGGCTGTTTGGGGTTGGATGGTTGGTATGTTACTGCACTGTTTGGTGTGTTTATTGGCGGGTTGTTTTGGTGTTTTGGTGGGTTTCTCTGTTGGTTTGTTGATGGGTTGATTGATTGGTTAGTGCGTGGTTAGGTTGTTTGATTGGTTGGCGGCTTGGTTGATTGCTATGTTGGTTTTTTGGTTAATTGATTGGTTGGTTGGTTGGTAGGTGAGTAGGTTGATTGGTGGGTTGGTTGGCGGGTTAGTTGGTGGGATGATTGGTGGGTATGTTCGTGGATTGGTTGGTTGCTGGGTTGTTTGATTGGACGATTAGTTAATTGAGTGGTTAGCTTGTTGGTTGGTTGATTAATTGGTTGATTGGTTGGTTCGTTGGTTGCCTGGTTGGAATAAGCTGGTAGATTAGTTGGTTTGTTTGTTTGTTGGTTAGTGGACGGATTGGTTGATTGTTTGGTTGGCATGTTAGTTACTTGGTTGGTTTGTGGGGTGAAGTTGACGGTCAACTGAATCGCTGTGTTTACTTTTCTTTGCTGATGGTGTGCCACACTTCAATACTACTCCATACGACAATAGTAGCAATGGCAACATTATCTGTGTACCTGACAGTGCCAGTTTCTTTACACTTTCTTGGGACTACGACGCTGATGAGGAAACGGTGAAATACGTGGAATTAGGCTCATTCCTAGGTCTGGTGGCCCGCAAGTTTCCAAACCAAACACTTAAGATAAACGAAACCAGCCGTTTTTATGGAAGAGTTCATTCCACAGGAAGGGCTACATTCACAGTACCAAACCTGACGCGAAATGAAAGCGGAGTTTACTGGTGCCTAGTTTCTTTCACCTCAAGTATGTTCGCTTCGATAATCAACTACACTGGTCTTGTCGTCGTTGGTAAGTAAGTTTGCATTCAAAATCATGTCAAAGATATTAGCTGTAAAAGGCTGAAAGCAAACCGGTTGGTAGTGTGAAAGACATGAAGGCTTCTGGTTTGCTCGGGTGTCGCCATAACAAGCAAATTAAATAGAAGACAAGTTTTTCTGGTCATAATAATGAATTGCTGCATTTTCTTGCTTTCTTTTAGTTTTCATTCATGTTTACTGTAAGTTTTTGTGTACATCATCAGGTATGGAATATGAAGACCTTTGGCGAATCAGAGCCTTTTTCACAGAGTTTTCATTACAAAATTGAGTTAAATATTCCACTGTTTTATTTTTCTCACGAGGTTATAACACAATGGCTGTGACAATGGCTGTCTTAGGCTCGATTATCAGCCCTGTATCGGGAAACGAGCCCGCTGTCATCTCCCGAGAAGCCGGCTGGACACGTGCACGAAACATTGTTGATTTCCACCAATCAGAAGCTTGCCTGCCCAAATCGAGTAGACTGCATGAATTATTTTTTCCAGAGCAAATGTCTAACTGGCGGATGGAAAAATGTCGTTTGGTCGGCGTGTTATCGTGCTGTACGACGTTTCAAAGTGGGAAACCGGAACTATTTACATTGGGAAACATTAGAGAGGCTTCTGAAATCTGAACTGTGAAGGCAAGTTTGGCTCTATACCACAAATCAGGCATTCCGAAGGACTTGAAACCGAAGATGTCATGTGTGTTTTACCGCTAGAATTTAAACTCGCCTCAGCCGGCCATTTAAATAAACCCGTCTAAAATTAAAATCTCCGCGTGGACTCCGCAAATTCAGACATGTCTGCAGGTTTGGCGGGTAATAAGTAACTTGACCAGTTGTGGCGAAAGATTATATAAGTTTGATGTCTGATGACATTGCCGGTGACCGGTAACGATAAATGAATTACATTTTAAAGTTACGTCACAGACACAATCGGCCGCTCACGCTTTCAGCCGTCTCTTCTCGGGAGAATACTCCGGAGCCGGAGATACCGACGGAAATCGAGTCTATGGCTGTCTGCGAATGTAGGTCAGTGGGGACGTTTCCATAAATCAATATGACACAATTATGTAGTGAAAAGCGGGCAAAACAAACTAATAATCGTTCCGAAAAACTTAGAAAAGACCCCTTTTCAAATATCTGTACCATTAAAGAAAAGAACTATACTGCGGATTAAAGACAAGAAAAGGGTGACCTTACTTCAAAGCCATGGACATCTAGAATTGTATTTTATCTAAATGTTTTAATGAATATAGCAAACGCCGTTTTCTTAAGAACAACAATTGGCAATGGCTTTTGTTGCAATGTATTGGCTCATTGAAACGTATACAGACTCTTCATCACGGTCTTGTAGAAACGTAATAACAAATTTCACTGTGAAGACACGTTAAGGGTTCCTTTTTACGTCAGTCACGAATAAACTCTTCGCAAAATAGCTGCCCTTTAGTCTTGTGAGCTACGTTTCCACTATTTCTAAACTATCCTTTTCACGCATAAAGCGCAACCCACAGCCCTTTCCTGAATATACCATACCACTCTATCTTTACTCAGCACAAGCACCAGTCCATACGAGCCCTATCAGTAATAATACATCTGGAATTAGAGACCAACAATGCTGCAGTTTAGAAAAATATGAGTAAAACTGCTATTAAAAGTTGATTTTAATGTTTTACTTACAGTTAAACCAATGATAACTCTCCGTTCATCCTCTCCCGTCGTAATAAATGAGGGTAATACAACCACGTTGGTATGTGGTGCCATTCGCTCACCCTATCAGAGCCTGGCGTGGATAAAAATCTCTACAATTCTTGGTTCCACTAATGACAAAAACGTTAGCTTAAGCTACACTATTGCATCAGCTACCAAGGAGCATGCAGGGATATACACTTGCAAAGTCATTGCTGCATCAGGACTACCAGCGGCATACAGTACAAGTTACAACGTAACTGTGAACGTGAGATGTAAGTTACCCATCTATAGTCTCATGATCATTTTCTTAGTTGTAGTGAGCTGAATAAGTCACTCGTAACATGCAACTTCCAAAAGGATTTCTTCCGTATGTTACTCACGATCGTTTTGATCAAAAATGTACAATTGTTGTTCTTCACAAAAGCCATGCAACTAACGACGAAAGCTAAAATACAATTTAATACTCAATTTATACAAGGATTTTCAAAATTATAAACATGAAAACTGCTAGTTCAGATATTAATACTAAGGTCGGGAGAATTCAGTTTATTCCTAAACGTTTGGAGGGAGAGCTCAGATTTCAGATATCCAGGGGATTATAATCGGAGGTAGATGGGCCTAGAATCGGATGGGGCTTATAACTGGGGGTTGGGGTATAAGCGGCGGTTTAAGGTATTCCGTTAACATACACTGCTTGAGAACTACTCTAAAATTAGGACTTCAACCATGCACTGTATAGCGTTGGCACAAATGCCAATATATTCTAATTTCGTTAGTAAGAGTTCATGATCTACTGTGTCAAAGCCTTTTTTGAGACCCAGAAAGACAACACCACTAATCAGCCCCTTGTCTATATTAAAACACCATTGGTTGGTGAGGTCCAAAAGAGCGGTTATACTGTTCAGTGGAGTGATGTAAATCCAGACTGAAGTGGTTTTAACATATTTTTTCTAATTAGATAGTAATAAACTTGTTCATAAACGAACTTGGATAGCTGGATACATCAATAACATCAAGTCAAATGAATCGAACAATAAGATGTTATACCTAATTATTTTCCCGATAAGAAAAGAAGTACATAAAGACCTTTATTTACGATGTTATCCTTTTTTTTTTCCAATTTGTGTCAGCCAAGCCTCAAGTGAACGTATCCGACGATGTCACTGTGAACGAAGGAAGTGACGCATTTTTCTTTAGCAAGGCAATTTCTCACCCTACCCATGTCAAATACAGCTGGTTTTCAAGTGGAAAACAGATCAAAAGTGATCCCACCGGAAAGTATGTTATTGACTATTTGGAAGATGGTTCGAGCAGACTGACGGTTTAAAGAGTTTCAACGAGCGTCGATGGAATATGGCGACAATTTGGTTGCTATGGATGATCTGGGAACTGGAAAAATAAAATATATCTTACTCACCGTGAATTGTGAGTATAGTTTGTCTTTTTTGTGCTAAGAAAGCTTTTTCAGTACTAAAATAGCTGCCTTTATTCATTCTTTTGTTCATTTTCAAAATAGCCTTAGCAACTTCGTTTTGACATCAGAATTCAACGAACGAGGTTGATGAGGCTATTTTGAATTCAAACAAAACCATACTCTTAAAGGGTCCATGTGAATTTGCAAAATCCAAATTGGCGCGCGCTGGAAAATTACACGAACAATGTCCCATAATTAATTACACATGCTGTTCTAGGTTGTACATGCAAATAATTTGAATTCTAGACACTTTTTTTAAAACGTATGCGTCAATATGTATTAAAAGTAAATGTTCCTTTTAAAAATACTCTAACTACCACGTTGTTAAAATATACTCTTGGCTAGAACATATGTCAAGGTGTAAGTTTCCATCCTTTATGGTTTTTAGATGCTCCTCAACATGCCTATATAGAGACGTTTGTAGACAATAAATACGTACCGCATAGCCCAGCAGACGTGCCTCTGGGTGCATTAATATCCCTTTCCTGTCGTGGTGATGGTCATCCACGTGATTCCTATCATTGGAAATTGAATGGACATCCCTTGGATAGAGGCCATCAGTGGAGAAACAGATTAACGATAGCAAAAGCAAGAATCAAAGATGCAGGCAATTACTCGTGTGTGGCAAGGAACACGCTTGGCTTCAAAGAAAGTACTCCTGTTGTGATAAATGTGGAATGTAAGTGATTGTTAAAACCAAAACGTGATACCGATGATCAATCTCCAACATAGGGGGCAAGGTGGTCAAGTTGTTAGGGCATCGCAGTTGTAGTCCGGAGGTCCAGTATTGAGTCCCACTCTTCCTGCTAGTTAGAGTTCAACTTCCCAGCCAACTAGCCTGCCTCCCATCAGTTGGGATTCTTAATATGTTAAGAACCATTCCGAAAGTATTTGTTACTATTTTTGGTTTCATCGTGCCTGAAGGGTCACCGACGGGGAGAGGATAATTAAAATGTTATTATTAAAATATTAACATTATTTAATCTACTTGAGTTAATATCTTACTTAAGCTTTCTTTGTCCTTATGATAATACCTAGCCTCTAACTTTTTAACCGTTGGAGTTGTAATATCAACGATTTCTTTTCAGCGGAGAGAAAAACGAACAACTATACCGCAAAGGATGCCTTAAATTAAAAGAGTCTTAAAGAAAAATAAATATGAGCTTTTGCTAGCTCCAAGAAGTAAATATAACCAAAATTACAGCAATTTTTTTCTAAATTAACATTTATTGCAGAAGTGTGTAGCCACGAGTACTACGTGATTTGCTCAGTTTACGAAATGACATTTGGGGCAGGACTAATTTTGTCTGTTCATAACTGTTGTTTTATTAAATCAACTTACTGTTGCGACGTTCATTACATAATCGTTATTTTTAGATCAGCCTACAGTTACGACTTTTACGACTGGAACTCTGCATAACTCCGTTGTGCAAGGTACGACTGTGACACTTACATGCAGTGCAGATGGATACCCGGCTCCCACATATATCATCCGACGGGGGGTGAGGACACTGGTGCAACAGAGCAGAACTGGACAGCACGTGATCAGCAACGTACAGTTTAGTGTCGAGGAAGAGTCGTTCTTCTGTGTGCCATCAAACAAAGTTGGAGGAGGGCCAACAAAAGAGATTAAGATCTTTGTGCAAGGTCAGTGACTTCATTTTTTAGCATTTGCGGTTTGAATCCATCAGACCTAAAATGTTTATTTAGCAAGGTCCGCCACTGAATTTTAGCTCAAACAAGAGTATAATAACTTGGTTTTAATATCTTTTTAAATGATTCTTGGTCTCAAGCAAAGCCCTAGATACCTCTTGTTTCAGTGCCTTTGATTAGCTTTATGAGAAAGGCATATTTCTGCAACTCCACTGCAAAGAACTCGCCGTGGGATGAACATGCGATGAACTTGATAATTTTAGAGACGTATGAAATAAAAAAAAGACATCTCTCTTAGGGAATCTTCCGCCAAATAAAAGAAGCGAATTTAAAAATATAAATAATTAGCACTGACTATAATCTGCATACAATAAGATAAAAATTATACTCATGAACTAAGAAGGTGTTCGACACTGTACGGCACTGGTATGCACATGTTTGAAATGATACTCTGGCATTTTCTTCATTTTCACAGTTCCTCCAAGGATGCCTGCTGAAACACTACCGAGAGTCAAAGAAATAAGAGACGAAGGTCAACCTATCAGCTTTTCATGCACAGCGCAAGCGAAACCTGCAGCAGAAATTGTGTGGAAGTTGAACAGAAAGACTCTGGACACCCTGGCACCCTACAGCATCTCAGCATCAGTAACACCGATCCCAGGCTCTAAACTACTCAGGACAATTGGGCATCTCTTCGTCGATAAAGTTACTTTGAGACAAACTGGAAATTTTTCCTGCATTGCAATCAATAATGCTGGAAAAAAACATTCAAAGCACTGAAGTTGAAGTGTCATGTAAGTACAAAAAGCACACTTGGATTATTTTACAAGTCCATTGTATGGGTAGGAGGTGGGAAGGAATTATCCAGTTTTACTTCATGAGGTTTATTTTCAGCTCTCTTCAATCTCTCACAGTTGTCTTGGAAAAGTTGAAAAGAATCAGCTGCTACGAATACGACATGTAATGTCATAGGTAGCGTGAGATCAAGCTGTTTTCCACCTAACGAAAATAAGCTGCTCTTGCAATATTAAATAACCTTCCACAATTTTACAAAATTAAACTAAATACGATCTTAAAAATCCGTAATATCCTTCCTTATTTGCATGTATTCCTTTTGTCAAATGCCTTTTGTTTTTTTTAAGGACTCATTGCATCACTCATTCTTCCCCAGTCGAGTTTTCATTGTTGTGGCCTCAGAACTCTCGGCGAAATTAAAGTAGGCTAGATTCTACGCACCATGTTGTCAAATGCTCGTCGGCAAATGTGTCATAATGATAGTGTATTTCTTATCTTAGTTTGCCCCATCACCCACAAAATCTTTCGAGGTTCTACATTCCGTTATCGACCAAATACTGAAATTCAGATCACGCTCAGCAACCAGACTTTATCCGAAAAGCGCAGGATAACCAGGTTAACCTGGCTTTTGAGGCCGTGTTTAGAAACCGATTAACTCTGAACGCCTAGGATGACCAGACTGACAAGACCTTTCAAGTCAAGACAAATCAAGTCAAGTCAATTTTTATTGATGTCTATTACAGTTCGTCGGAGTAAATAAGCCACGCTAACCTGGGTTTTAGAGTTATAATTTATGTGCCCTAACCAGTGTTACTAAACCTCTGAGATAAAATTGGCCTAGCTTACTTGGAAGGTCTGATAAAACGATATCTACCAGCCTTTTCACCAGAATTGCTTTCGCACAAAACTCTTGTCAAGTCTGGTAAGCCATGCTCGACCAAACGTGCCAGACTTTTACCAAGGTTCTTGGTTCAGGGATCTGTTGCAAGGCGTTCATTTCTGTAACAATGAATATATGATGCGTGTTATGATGGCGGTCGGCCACGGTTTAAGCCGCTCCGCAATTTTAGTTCTGTTAGTCCTCTTATTTCGAAGTCTTGGCGTTATTAATGATCTAGGGCCATGTGTAAGTTCAGGAGGCACAGTTCAGAGCGCTTTTGTGCCGGGAAGGTTCTCAATGTTCCCTGGAAATGTGTCTTTTCTGGCTCACTCGTCGCAGGTCCAGCAAACTGGAACCAACTTCGTTTATTCAACGCACAAAGGGTTGGATTCCTTGGATTTTCAGCTATTGTTTATTGGACAGGTCTGGAATGCACTCACAAGAATCTCTGGTCCTGTGAGCACGCCGGTACGTGTTGCTGTAAAAAGCGTCAAGATTAAGAGGTGCAAATGCACTTGCGCATATTATTCCAACAGCACCGCAACATTCCATTGCTTACTTGAAGGGGACTTGGTGTTTAAATTAAATCCCGGTCCCTCAGGACGACCGATTCCGACAATAGTGTCTGTGCGTGATGAGCCAGGACAAAAGTAGTATAGTGTTTGGGGGTACGAAATCATTTTATCTCGTTTTCCCCAAACTACTACTGCCTTCTGATCTCGTATTCTGGAAATGGAATATATAGTTATTTAATTTGATGGAATATATAGTTGTTCAATCTGATGGAATATATAGTTGTTCAATCTGATGGAATATAGTTATTTAATTTGATGGAATATATAGTTATTTAATTTGATGGAATATATAGTTATTTAATTTGATGGAATATATAGTTATTTAATTTGATGAAATATATAGTTATTTAATTTGATGGAATCTATAGTTGCTCAATCTGATGGAACCAAGGTCAGCACACTTCATAAAATGCGTGACATTCTCGGAAAAATCACCAAGCGTGACATTCTCGGAAAACAGGGAATGAGTCATCGCCTATAGCTGCAGAAAAAAATAGCAAAACTGGTGGCCACCAGAACCTCTCATGAGGGACTTAATTTGGAATTTGAATCACCACCCGTCCCTCATGAGAGGTTTTTTTGTTTTGTTTTTTTGAATTCCCACCTCCACACCACCAGAGCACTATCATTTATGTCTTTCCCACCTCCACTCCGCTCTGGCCCTATCAGACCCTCTTGGGGCCAATTATTTGTTTTTTCACCCTCCGGCTTGAGATTGAACCGGCACTTCTGTCAAAGCCTAAGCTTTCACTATAGCTCTACCCAACAATCCGACACCATCTAAGGGTGATTTTTTATTTATTTTTCATTTTTTTTATTTTTCATTTATTTATTTTTCATTTTTTATTATTTTTTTATTTTTTCAACCCATGGAATAACGGCGGGGGTTTTTCATTATTCCATGGGGTGGCTTGTATACATTTCGCTAACGAAAGGCCCCCGCTTTTTCCAATCGTTAGATACTCTGTATACAAGCCACACTTTATCTGTGTGAAACAACCCTTATATTTTCGTTTGTATTTTCATTTTTATGCTTGTGGTACATAAATGAAATTTACAAAGATAAAAAATAATACGCATGTGTAAAAAGCGAAAAATCTGACGTAGTTTGATGACTCATTCGAAAGGGAAACCCCCCAAAGAGGGCAGTATTTTAAAACTCACAAAAATCATATGGCGTGACGTCAACAGCTAGATTTTAAAATGTCCATAAGCAAAGCTTGTCACGCCATTATCATGAATATACCGCTTATCGTCAAAGCAGCTGAGTGATACTTTATTTATCTCATAACTTCCAAGTTGATGGTTCTGACTTCTAATTGTTTTCATTCTATGATGCATCTGTTTATTATCAAATAGTGTCTCTTTATAATTTTCATGTTTGATGTTATTCTTAATAATATTCTTACTAATACCTTTTGCTGTCTTCCCTCCTTTCTGATCATCTTTAATATAGCTATACATCTTCGATCTCAGTCCTACGAATTCACATATTGGGACTCCAGCAGTCTCATCTTTCATCATACCAATTACCTTTTTATTGGTCTTATCGGAGAATGGCGAGCTTTCAGGATATTCACTGTTATCAAATTTATTTTTATCCTTCCAGAAATTTCTATAGATGTCATGGGTTCCAATTTCATAGGTCAAACTGTCTGTGTCTGTGAATAATAATTTTGCTTCATCTCCATATTTCTCTTTGATGTAGTTGTAATGGAAATCGTACATCAGTGTCTTGCTAAGGTCTAGAATACACATACCCACATATGCCGGCCTGTTCAGGGTGAGTGTTTCTTTTATCTTATGAACAGCTACTAGATTTTGATCGAAGATTTTACTGCTAACATATGTCGGTTTACTGGCTAATTTCAATAGCTTCTCCTCATCAGTCACCAATCTGACGTCTACTCGCTTTCTTAGGTTTTCCATCGTTTTGCCAAATACACTGTTATTCATCAGCTTGAAAAAGTCTTTCTCAAAAGCATTTTTAGCATTCTTACGTTTTTCAGTATTGAAATCAATATATTGCCTAAGCCACGCGGACTGATTGAATTCTAACACTCGATGGATTTTAGTTATTTTCAAACCGAGATCAGTATATAATTGGAGGTTCCTGTAATGGAGCACGTATTTTTCTTTGTTGCTTAATGTTGGTATCAGTTTATGTACCAGACCAGTTGATATTTTATATTTCTTCGCTATGTTTTTACAATAATCTGATAGCATGTCCCCAATCACTTTGACCTTTTCCGGTGCCAGTGGGTAGTCATTGTGAAGATCATGCAATTCTTCAGGATATTTCATGTCAACTTCAAGAATCAAACCTTTGTTGCTGTCTTTTTTATAGACAGCCAGGTCTAAATTATTGATCTGTTTTTGTGTCAACCATTTAAAACCACCGGTTGGTAAATATTGACTCATAGCCCAACCATACAAATTATTAGCATCAAGATAAACGATGTACTTCGAGGGCGCCTTCTCGTCATACTCTTTCATGTATTTATTATTTGCTTTACCGTAACGGTTGGCTATATAGCTGATTCCTCCACGCATACCCTTTTCAATGAACTGGAACATATCAATGTCTGTCATCAATTCTAATTTTATGTCAGTCATTTTCAGCATGGCATCCCAAGATAAACCAGGAGATGTGAAATAGTGACACGGGTCCAGTTTATAGTACTCAAGGCATGTTTTTCTGAAGTTTTCAAATACATCAGCCAGTAGGAGTACATCTGTTTTAAGGTACAGGTCATGATAATCACCCATGTTTTTCAAAGAGAATGTTTCCCATACTGTCTGAGCATGTGTATAGTCTTCATCTGATATATGCTCATCACTCAGTATGCTATAGAATTCATTTTTTGATGGCAGCTTCTGATTGAATTGATCGAAACTGTCCATGTAGTCGTAAGGATAAACACCTTTCTGTGCCATCAGATTAAGATCCTTTCCCTTAAACTCTTGTGAGGTGTATTTTAAGGCTTCTCTAGGTAGATTGCCTACAAGTTTTTCCAAACTGGAGCTCATGAACTGGAAACTATCAATGAAGGTCAAGTGGTTACCAAGCATGAAAGCCATATACTTCTCCATGTTATTTGGGATAGCATTGATATTCATTTGACAGTTTTCACCTTTCTTGTTTTTGTAAGTGTGCTTCTTAACAATAGCTCCAATCTCCTGCATAATAAAATGACTATCATAGCCTCTTAGATTGTGAAATATGACTGGTATTTTTATTTCTTCTGGGTTCACTCTGAGTTTCAGATTACAATCTTGGTGAGCAGAACCTCTGTATTTACCAGTGATGTGACAATGATCTCGGACTCGGATATCTTTGTCAGTGTATTTCTTATCACAGATGTGACAAACTTTGGCTTTTCGGAATTTCTCTTCATCATCTTTAGTCATTTTCAATGGTTTGTTAAAATTTTTTTTCACAACATTCTTGCAATATTTGACCTCCTCAAGCATAGCTTCCATAAATTTATACACAGCCTTTTCACCCCTGTATATTGCTGCTGGTTTGCTGTATTTATCGTCATAGCAACAAACAACTTTATAGCCGTAGCCACAGTCAGTATGCTTCTGATAGGCTTCAGTATATGATTTATCACTGTTGGGTTGACAACCATGTATTTTCTCAGTGATGGCCTCAAAGTCAGCATATATAACAAATGGTACCCGCTGTTGTTTATGAAAGTTGTTGAATTTCAGTATGTTGTTATCTTTGTTTGGCATTTTTATTGCCTGTGTGCCATTTACTTGCATGCAGTTGTCCTTGTGATCATTCAACACCCTTTCAGAGCTGAAGCATTGAAGACAGTGCATACAAAAATGTTTTCTTTCTTTGTGCTTTGTTTGATTGTACATAAACTTATTGAAATCTTTGATCAGCACATAATGCTTGTTTTCATTTTCAGTTATTAGAAGCAGATTCAAGCAGTCTGTATATTTCTCTTTTGAAACAAAAATTGGATATGGCTGTCTATTCTCATAACCAAAAACATTGATGTTGATCTCATTTTGTTTTTCAATCTTGTTGTAATGCTTGGTTGCAACTGGGAATTCAATCCCTGTATAATCCAATTTTTCAATGTATTTTTTGTCAACTTTTTTAATCCTCTGTGGGTATTTCTCTTGTGGGTTCAGGTGTCTGATGTGACACCATCGGAAGCATTCATTATCCTCATTTTTCAAGTTAATTAAACCCTTTGCACTGTTTCTGAGTTCATTCGGTAGTTTAATGTATGAGGAGCCCTTCATTGGCGCATATTTCACAACATTAAGATAATGACTATCAACTGAATCAACAGTCCAACCTGAACCTTCAGATACCCAAACTGCAATCTTATTCATTATTTGGTCTTTTGACAACTGTAGTGATTCAGTTACTTCCAGATTATTCACAATTGTTTGAGCTACACTGTTGAAATATGCGGTTTTGTATTCTATTTCTCCGTCAGTCATTTTTGCAAATATTACCTTAAGCGTTTCAACGAATTTCAGTCCTTTCATTTCATTCAACAATTTTATAATATTATATGCAACAGCCTTTCTTGTGTTTTGCAGTTGCGCAAGTGGGTCTTTGTTATTTTTTATACCGATTTCAAAAGATTTTGTGAAGCCCTTCAGAGCTTTCTCTGTTTGCTCTATCTTAGTCCTGGGTGTAGGTGTTGGTCTCTGAATTACCTGTTTGGTTCTGGGGGCTGGGATCGGTCTCTTTTTCAATTGTTCTATTTCTTCCAACCATTCTTTTGGTGGTGCTGGTAATCTTTTTCTTTCGAAGTAATCAACCAATTCTTTGACAGTTGGTCTTTTCGTCCTTGGGGCGGGAATTGGTCTTGTTCTTGGTTTAGGTACAGGTTTTGTGTCATCAACTATAATAACTTTAGGCTTTTTCTGCTGCTTCAACAGCAATTCGATTAGCTTGGATTTGCTCAGTTTTTTCAAACTTTTCTTGTCCATATTACTACTAGTTTCGATAATTTTTTCCATCTATATTATAACTATATATTTTTTTGTTTAAGCCAGTTTCAATATGTGTTTAAGTAGGGTTGAGAATTCAATTGATCCAATTACTGGATCCTTTTGAATTGTAATTATTGAATAATATTTTTTTGATGTTTTTTTGTTTTAATATGACAAGATTTTCCTGCCATTGTGTAGTTACGTCCTGTCTTACATATGTTACAGAACCATTCTTTATTTAGCATATAGGTAGTCTTATGTTTTTTTCTTTCCTCATCACTGAGAACTCTAGGCCTTCCCCGACCTCTCTTGACATTTTGATTCTCCATAATATATAGTTATATAAATTATTTTTTTAAATATCTTTCTCTTCTTGATAAGTATAATTTGCTCTCTTCCAAGTGTTTGGTTATTTCATGAATCAAGTCTTCGAAACTATTGCTCATGAGGTATTTGCATTTGTTTTTCTCATACATTAGCTTCATATCAGACTGTTTGTCTGACACTTTATACACACCTGTTGGGCTTTTAAATTCAAGACAAAGAGCATTGTATTTTCTTGTGGGATTCATCAGCATTAAATCACATTGTCCAGCCATATATCCTTTCTTATAACTTCTGATTCTAATGTTCGGGCTTATTTGATTTTCACCTAATCCCGCCACCATTAATGCGTCTTCATATTTCTTTCTGATGAATGACACAATCTTGTAGTGCAGATCATTTTCACTTTCAATCATCAGCATATTATTGCTTCTGTCATTGAACTGATTGTAATACCCCTGTTTTCTGATTGATGGCAACACTTTAGATGTAACCCAATGTTTAAATTTTGCTGCTTCCTGTTTTTTGGAAGACAGTATAAGAGAATAAAATCCTGATTCATTTATAAAAAAACATTTATAAGACTGTTTAACCTGATGGACACTTTTGGTCCCTCTGCTTCCGACCTGATGGACACTTTTGGTCCCTCTGCTTCCGACCTGATGGACACTTTCGGTCCCTCTGCTATTCGTCATTATTTTAAGGTCTATCAAGATTTTATCATCAGGTACAACATAATTTCTAACCGCTCTTTGTGGATTTTTATAGTCAAGAATTTTGGCTATATCTCTTCCTCTGAACCAAACGTTATTTTTATCATCAAGATAGCAATCTATTGATACATCTAATTCTTTATTATCGTAGGAATATTTTTGCATTTGTATATTATATTATAATAATTTATTTTTTAAATTCATTTTCGACCTATGTTTAAATATAGTCAGGAATAATAATATTCTTGGCTACATAATAGCAAATAACAGATATACTGTAGGGTCTACTCACATATATGTTAGATAATTTTCTCTTTATAATATGTCTTTTAAATCCTTGAACGGGATCCAACTGTTAAATTCGTCACTGTAACCCTTCCACTTCACTAAAGCTTGTTTCTTCTTGTAATCTCTGCGAATGACTTTATCAATACGGAATACATCCTGTCTGGCTTTCAATAATTCAGCTTCATAAAAACTCCCTTGTATTTCTTCATCGTTGAGATCTTTTAGTTTGTAAGTGACTGGATTAGTGTATTGGATCTTATCAACTGTAAACACTTCTTCAGTCCAATTTGGTGTATAGCCCTTGTCGAACACATTCCGTTTATACTTGGATATTCGGACCTTGTCACCTATTTTAAATTTTGGTTTCTGTTTTAATGTTTTCATATCACCATACAAATTGAAGTAAACAGTTCCTTCATTCCTCTTATCAGATGCTTCAACGGGTGTCATCTTTGTGCTTGAATGTTTGGTATTATTATACTGTTTCACTAATTTTGGTAACATGTCTAAATACTGTGTATTACCTTGAACAGTGAACTGCTTCCACATTTTGGATTTAATTGTCCTATTCCATCTCTCAACTACTGATGATTTCTCTTCATTCTCAGTTGAGTACATCTGTACACTATGTTTCTCTAGCAAGTCCTTCAAGTGTTTGTTGTAAAACTCTTTTCCCTTGTCGACCCATAAATACTGTGGTTTTCTACCTTCCTTGAATATTAATTTGAATGCTTCAGTGACAGATTCACCTTTCTTATCCTTCAATGGGACAATCCAACCATATTTGCTGAAGACATCAATAACCATAAGAAGATATCGATAACCTTTATTCCATTTACTGAACTGTTGCATTTCAACTAGATCACTTGCCCATATTTCATCAATTTTATTTACAATCACACGCCGCCGAGTGAAATTTCTTTTTATGGGTGCATGTAATTCATCAGCTAGTTTTTCTTGCCAGTTTTCTTCACTCGACGGCTTTTTCCGTTTTTTGAAACACCGAGACCAAGTTTCTGTTTTTTGTCGATTAAGAATCTAGCTGTTTGACCCCATTTTGGCATCTCACCATATGGTATTTGATCTAGTGACTCGACCATTGTTCTATCACAATCGCCTTTTCTTTTTTCATATCATAACAAATATCGTGGTAAGCTGCTATTTCATCCACCTTATTGTAAGGTTGTACATTCCATTTCAAGACCTCGCCAGTATTTGGATCATATTCCAACTGCTCATGCAATGGATTGTATGGTCCCATATATTTATATTTACTTGGTGTCCAACCACTTTTCGGTTTAGGAAGCTTGCCAATAACCTTATGAATGTCAATAGCACCGCCATAATCTAATCCTTTGATATCTGTTTTGTAACGAATATTTGGTCTCACTTTTGTTGAGAGTTGTTTCAAAGCTTCTGACCCAACCTTTGTGATTGCAGGCTTTGCGAGGGAAAGTCCTTTGTCAATTAATTTCTTTTGCAGCTTTGGATTTCTCATTGCTTCTGATGCATAATATCTACCCATTTCAACACCCTTCTTCGCTAAATAAGGGACTCCATGTTCCAAAAATCCTGTTAGCGCCATATCTGCAGCCGAATCTAGTATGCCCGCCCCTTCAGACGGGCTATTCAGTTTCCCCGATTTCTGACAAATTTAGTCTTTGTGATTCCACATTCAGCACAAGTACATTTCATCACAGTTCGACCATTTTTTGTCTTTTGATATCTTTCACTTCCTGGTACACACTCAGTCTGCTTCTTCTGTTTCACACAATATGATTTTACCATTATACCATTAAGTTAGATATTTTTGAAGTAGTCTATGATGAATCTGTGATTGACTCTTGTGTCTGTTGGATCAAATTCAGCATTATGTATTGTATTAAGAATGGATCTGCCTTTTTGTCTCTCAAGAAGATAGTACAAACACCAATATCCACACAAGACTGAATCTCTTTCTTGTATCTCATCTCCAGAGTATTCAAGTTGTTTTCCACTTGTAGCCATGTATTTCTGTACTTCTGTTGGCATCATTAAACCGAAAGAGTCGAAGTATTCACAGTATTTATCATTTTTGAAATTCCTATAACAAACCCAATGAGTACCAGGTCCAATTTTGGAATCAAGATTGACTATCCCACATTCATTGTTTCTCATCAGGTTCGGCAGATTGTCTCTTGAAAATACTCCTCTAAAATGTTTTATTCCAAGTTGTTTAACCCAATTGATTAAATCAAAGTTGGATAAGGGTTTGTTTACAAAATGGTTCCTAGTATGGGGATTGAATTGAATGGACTGTTTTTGCCTAGTAGAAGTCCTTTTCCTTTTTTTTTTTTTTTCATTCCATAACCGATTGGGTTATTCCATGTACCAAAAACAGGAGGAGATTGCCATGGAATCATAGCATGTTTCCCACCACTTTTATTTTTTGCAATGGAATCTGGAACATGAACAGGTATTGACCGTCTTGGACGGCTGCTTTCAACATGCAAACCTTTTCCAGTTAATTTTCTGATTGCTTCTATAGCCAAAGGAATTCCAATGCTGGCGAGTATTGTTCCAATACCCTTTCCAGTCTGCGCTTTTGTTGGTTTTATAACAACGTCTCCACCATACTGCATTTTTTGGATAACATCAGCCATCTGTCTCGTATTCAATAAATTTCCTACATTCAATAATTGGGATAAATTGGCATTAGGAATAAGAAATCCTCCTTTTTGTTTCTTTCCAAATAGTTTATCAATGCCGAGACTTGCTAATGAAGAAAGAGCACCTGTAGCCAATGCTGGAGCCGCTTTAGCTACTGCTTTACCTGCATAAGGCAATAGTCTTGTTCCAAGTGAAAAAAGACTGGACCAAAGAGAACCTCCTTCTTGGACTGATTTTCTGATCTGTGCTTTGGATATCTTTACATCAGCACCTGTTCCATTTCTCTGTGATTTGGCTAATTTTTTTATCTGTGTTTTTGTCAACATCATTTGATCACCTCCAGTGAGATCTCCATGTGCGAGTCTCAATGTTACCGGTGAATTTGTTTGTATAGCTTTTGCAAGCCTTTGCTTCTGACTGTTTGAAAGTCTTACTCCATGAGAATGATAAGTAGTCATATAATATATGTTTATACTAAATTGTATTTAATACAAACAATCATTTAATTTAATTTATTTAATTTATTTAATTTACATTGATCTCAGAATTAATTTTCCATCAGTCTTTCTCATCTCAATATCCTGCTCATAGAGGACCAATGCATACACACTGTAATCAGCATTTGTTGCAGCACTCAAAGTGTATTTGAAAGTCAGTTTTGTCATTCCATCTTTAATATCCTGTTTCTGTTTTGTCAGATCGAAATAAACAAAAGGGAATATTGTACCGAAATTGCCCCTGTTGAGAAGGGTACTTTCACTGAAATCGTTTACAGCTTGAACATATTTCAAAACATCTCTAAATACTCTTGTTGGTTCTGTTGATGGTTTATAACGAAGCTCTGGATAATCATTTCCATTACCAACCTCAAGATAACAATCAGTCAAAGTTCGGTCATTTGCAACTGAGAATGTGTTATAGAGAAATTTATTGGCTGTCTGAGATGCATCATTGGCATCATTGATGATGAATACAAAGACATGCCTGGGTTTGTTTATTCCTGTGGAAATACGGAAATTGGCTGTCTGCTGTCTTGTTGAATTGCCTCTCTCAACCATTTCTCTCATGTAAGTCCACTTTCTGTTGTCAAGATACTTGCTCATGTATAAGGACTTTCCCGCAGAATTAAAAACAATGCGAGGAACTATTAGCTGGAATTTAGTTAGTACCACACGGCAATCATCAGCAGCTTGCCAAATCAAATTAGCATCACTCTCAAGTGTCAATTTCACCTCTATTTTTGAGTTAGGCATAAGTTCATCCCAAAAGCTCTTGAAAAAACCGTATCTGTTCAATGCTATCTCTGCATTTACTTCACCACCATCATTAAGCAAAGCTTTACGATCTGAGAATCCTTTGTTATAAGCAGCTTGTGCCACTCTGTTTTCAGCACCTCTGCTGGTGTCAAGATAGAAGAACTCATTGGTTCCCTGACTTACAACATAACCCTGTGAATACTCAAGCAATGACTTAATATTTGTGGCCTGGTTAGCGTCTCGGCATTCATAAACATCAAGACCATTCATTTTTACATTAATGGTGTTAATAAGAGCGTGAACTGAATTAACAATACCATTTCGATCTGCAGCAGCAATGTCAGCTCCATCTGCAAGCTTATTTTCTTTGAAAATAACATTAAAACGGGCATTATACCAGTCAAATGGTGTAGTCTCTCCACTATTATCAACAATGAATCGGTAGCCTGTTTTACTCTGATGAGCATTGTTTGCTACTACAGTATTAAGTGCTGTCTCTAGTTCGAACACTACATCTTCATATCTTTCAATATATTTTGAGTCACGATAGTTTGACATATATTATTGTGTTAGATAAAAGTTATTTTATTTTACGTGGTCGACCTCTCTTTCTTTTGATTAAACCACCAGTCTGGCTCACACTCTCAGTTCCACTCTTTCTCTTTTTCAAAAGTTCTATGATTTTGTCACCAGCTTTTTTGCCAGCATGTTCACCAATTGTTGTTGCTGCTTTTTTTCCAGCTGTTTTGATCATATCAGTCACAATACCTTCACCATGTTGTTCATATTTTTTAAACTCAAACCGTTTCATATACTATTAGGTTTTATAATTCCACACTTCTCAAGAACAACTCAATATACCAATCTATCCCATTTAAATCGACTGGAGCTCTAGAAGAATCAGTGACATAAAAACGTATTGAGCTGATTGTATGTGTTGAGACTGGATTCCATGAAAGAAAACGAGGTTTGTAAGTGAAAGGTAAACTTCTAACGAGATCTGTGACAGGAATAACAGCGATTGTATTCGTGCTATTTCCATCAACAATGCTATCTGTCACCAAATCACAATTGATATAAATTTCATCTACACTTCTTGTGATATCAGGTAGATTTGTTCCATATTCTGTGGCTGGAACTAATTTTGAATCGAAACCGATAAGTTTTCTGAAATTCTGATTTCTCAGATCCACTCGATAGTTTTCTTTAAGTTCGATCAAAATGCGATATGTTGACAAAACGAAATAAATGTTAATACCATACTTGTATTTTTTTTCATCTGTTTCATCTGGATTAAGTCTTTGGTTTTTTTTTTCCATGAATTTATGAATGTAATCATCGATATCGTCATATGAATACATACCATTGATGAATTTCACTGTGAACCAGTTTGCACCTCCATCAATACTGTATTTTATTTCATTATTGTCATAAATATCTCTGATATTGTACCAACTGTATGTCATATTGATGACATTCACAGCCATTTCATATTTTAAATCATTCGTTAATTTAAGAGGTGAATTAAATCTTTTTTCAAAATCATGACTCTTACTGACACCAATTTTGTCTCTGTTTTTACTGTTGAATCGTAATGAAATTTCTGTCATATACTTTTACATTAGATATTTCATCATTATTTTATTCAACTCACCAGTTTTCAGGATTCCCAGTCTGTTCAATGTATGCAATATTTTTGTGAATTCATTTTGAACATTTTTGCTGTTGTTGCCGGCTGAAATAGATCCACCAAGTAACTGTAGTCTTGAAAGCATGTCACCCAAAAATGCATCCCTTGAACCCATTCCTTTCCCTGTTTTGTATTTGTAAGAAGTTAATATATCATCAATCGTTTCTCTGTATTTCTTCAAAGTTTGTATTTCTCTGCCTATAGATTCTTTATAATTTGCACTAAAATCTTTTCTTTTTTTCTTTCCTGCTAAACTACGACCTAAAAATAAAGCTTTTTCCCTTTCCTCGTCAAGTTTTTTTGGGCTGACTTGAGTTAAATCGAATGGTTTCAAAAGATTGTGATTTTTTAATATGATTCTATCATCTTTATTGAAATTGTTATCGACATCTAAAAAGCTGATTTTCCGATCCTCTTTTTTAGGTGCTTCTTCAGGTGCTTCTTCAGGTGCTTCAATGGCTCCAGGAAGTTCCGTTCCCATTGTAATAGCTCTTCTATTAGCTTCAATAACATCATCAAGTCCTTTCGTCAAAGCCTGTTGATTCTTTTTCAACTGTTTAATGACTTCATCCTGTTTTTCGTCGACACTTTCTTTCACACTCTTCTGGACATCAATAGAGGGTTTCAGCAATTCTGATGTTGTATCATATGCATCCTGTTTTCTGTATTCATAAGTCTTGATAACATCACGAACTTCTCTTGTTTTGTTTCCAGCTTCAATTCCACTTTTAAGAAGCCTTTTCATTCGTTCTATATCCATATACAATTGTGTTAGACTAATCTAAACTATTTACATATGGAAATCCCTAATTATGATATTCAGGGTTTAAAGAATTCATTCAGACAGTTGTATCCGTATATGCCAAAAGATACATTTAGAATGTTATTGGCTGGTAATTCTGGATCTGGAAAGACAACATTGTTCATGCATCTGATTATGGAACCATTGGTTTATTATGATCAGATACATCTTTATGCAAAAAATTTAGATCAAGACAAGTACAAATATCTTCGGAAAGTAATGGATGAAATAAGCAGTCACATTGGATATCCTGCCTTGGTTTGCAGTCAAGAAGAGATATTGCCAGTTGAACAAATAAAAGACACAAATTTGCAGCGATTGGTTGTTTTTGATGATTTCGTGACTGACAAGAAACAAGATCAGATAATCAGCTATTTCATTCAGGGGAGACACAAGAACTGTTCAGTCATATATCTCACACAGTCATTCTATGGATGCCCAAAATCAATCAGACTCAATTGCAGTCACTTCTGCCTTTATGATTTCCCATCCTCAAGAGAAAGGAACTTGATTGCACAGGAGCTTGGAATCGACAAGAAGAAATACATTGAAGCAACCAAAAAACCATATTCCTTCTGTTATGTCGACAAGCCGATGAAAACAATCAAGAGAAATTTTTATGGTGCTGTTTAATCTAATCTAATATTATATGGCAATCAATAATTTCCAAAATGTTGAAAAACAGGAGAATCCCAGAACAGAAAGAATCGAAAAATTGATCAAACCTGACGCTGCTGTTAAAACACCATTTGAAATCGCTGAAAAAATCAAAATGGAAGTATATAGGAGGACACAAAAAGTATTGAAAAACAATAAGAGACTACCTGTCATCTATGAAACCATACCACCTAAATTCTCGGAAGATGAAAGCAGTGATGAAGAAAATTAATCTAACAAGATGATATAATGGGAGTTTTTAATGCTCAAATAAATCAAGATAAAACAGAAACTGGTACTGGTGAAAGAGGCCCATCTGGTCCAGTTGGTCCCAAAGGTGAAAAAGGTGATAGAGGTCCAAAAGGTAATACAGGTGCAATTGGTCCACAAGGAGCTACTGGAGCTGTTGGTCCCAAAGGTGATGGATTTAGATTAACACAAGATGGTAATTATGACATTGAAAATAAACGTTTGACAGATGTTGGTGATCCAGTAAATCATTATGATTCTGCTAACTTGGGATATGTTAATGATGCTGTTTTATCAATTGAAGGAACACGTGTTAATCCATTTAAATTTCTTCTTGAAGATGTATCAAAAACAACTATTCTTAGAAATGCGAATAATCTACAATTAGAAGTCTATAATAAAAGCCCTTACTCAATAAATAAAAAAGCCTTGTCTTTTGTTATTCCTTCTGCTGGTCTTACAACTGTTCTTCGTTTTGATTTGTCACAATTGGAAGTTTCAAAGTACACTTTAGTTGTTGAGTTTTATACTGGTGGTAGCCCAAATAATGCAACAGTCGATGACGACAATCTGTCATCAAATTTAATTGAAAGAAAGGATTCAATAAAAAGAGCATTTCCAAAGACTCATCTTGTTGATGGTTATCTTAAGAGAATATTCTTCCTTGAAAAAACAAGTCATGGTTCCACATCAATGGAGTTATTGTTGATTTCGCCATATTTACAAAATAATAAAAAACATTATATTATAGTTTATGGTGTTTATGGATTTTCTAATATCATTTTATCATATATTCACGACCCAGTGTATGAAATTGAAAACGGCAATGTTGCTTTTGGTGGTGATATTGACATGAAATTAAACAAAATCATGAACCTGCAGGATAACCCCTCAAACCCACAAGATGCTGTGAATAAATCATATGTTGATAATAAAACAGCTGATTTCCTTAATATAAACACTGGTGGTGTAATTTATGCACCTGTTAGTATGAATAGAAATGATCTGTTTGGCATACCAGATAACCCAATATTCGGTTATTCAGCTGTAAATAGAAACTATGTGAACAATAACTTTGTGAAAAAAGATGGAAGTGTTGCAATGACTTCTGATTTGAATCTTGGAGGTAACAAATTGACTAATGTAGCAGCGCCAACAGCAAACAATGATACAGCCACAAAGGGGTATGTTGATACCGAAATTGCTGGAATTACTGGCATTGATGTTTCACCATTTCTTAAAAAAGATGGAAGTGTTGCAATGACTGGTGATCTTGACATGGGTGACAATAAAATAACAAATGTTGAGACTCCAAACTCTGATAAAGATTCTGCCAACAAAAAGTATGTTGATGACCTTGTTTTTTCAGCATCTGGTACTCAACGCAACCCATTCGCTTTTCTGTTAAAAGACATATCCAAGTCTTCTGCAGTCAGTGGTGTGGAAAACCTTCAAATTGAGAATTTTGACAGATCACCATACCACATAAACAAGTCGTCATTGTCTTTTTTCATCAAACGAAGAGGCAACTTTACATCCAAAATTCGTTTTAATGTGACATCTTTAAGAAACAGTCAGTACACTTTTGTTGTTGAGTTTTACTCACCATCAGACCCAAGAAGTGCAACAGTCGATTTAACCCTTCCAACTGTAAATATACGAGATGTGGGACAGTCGTTTCAAAAACCTTTTCTCAAAACACCACACGTTGATGGTTACATGAAAAAACTTTTCCGAATCGAAAAAACCAGTGGTGGTCAAGCGGCAATACAGGTGGAACTTTCCAGCACAGCTCCTGCGTCTAACACCAAAACACATATCATCGTTTATGGGGCCTATGGCTATCATACCAATTTGTCTTACTTTCTCCATGACCCAGCTTATGAAATTGAAAACGGTCATGTTGCGTTTGGTAGTAATGTTGACATGAAATTAAACAAAATCCTCAACCTGCAGGATAACCCCTCAAACCCACAAGATGCTGTAAACAAAAAGTATGTTGATGCTGAAATTGCTGGTATTGATGTTTCTCAATTTCTTAAAAAAGATGGAAGTGTTATAATGACCGGCAATCAGGATTTTGGGGGGTTTATTATTAGAGGCCATGGGATAGGAAACCAACCAGCAGATCTTGTGAATAAATCGTATATTGACACTAATCTCGCATCAAAAAGCAGTATCGGTCAAACTCTACTTCTAGATGGAACACAAGAAATGACTGATAATTTAAATCTGGCTGGTAACAAAGTGATCAACTGTGCAACACCAACTGCTAACACGGATGCTGCCAACAAAAGATATGTTGACCAGGCCCCTTTTCTTAAACTTGTCGGAGGTCAAATGGCTGGTGATATTGACATGGGTGATAACACACTCGCAAACTTAAAAGAAGGAACAAATAAAACCGATGCCGTAAATTTAGATCAATTAGAAAAAAGTCATATTTCATCTGCTTCTCATCCAAAGAATGCTTTCAAATATTTGATGAATGATATCAATGAAATTAGCACTGAATATGGCTTGACAGTTAATGGATATGTCAATTTACCTCGCTCACCACATTTGATTTTAAAAAAGGTCATTGATATAGACTTGAATAAAGAAGCTAATCATATTTACAGAGCTAGAATTGGATTTAATATGTATACAATAAATGATGGAAAATACACTTTCATTCTTGAATGGCTATTTCCTGATTATGAAGGAATGAGTCTTAGTAGTGTAACATTCAGTGCAACTGGTGGAATTACAATTCATAAAACTGTAGGGAGAAAATTTGATAACAGAAATGAAGATCATTCGAGATATTTATTATGGATTGAAAAACCATCAGCAAGTTCACCACCTGAATATTTATATTGTACTATTCATATTAATGCTAATCCAACTTATCCAAATAAGTACAAAGTTCATTGTGTTGCATATGGTATTGATTTTGAAGCTGTAGACGTTCCATCAAGTGTTTACGACTTCGCTGAAGCTTATAAAATTGTGAATGAAACAATACAATTACAAACTGATTTAGATTTGAATGGTTTTGATGTGAAAGAAAATGAAAATTGGTTGTTTGGTGGAGACAATGGCGAATTGACAATGCTGAATAATATTAATATGAACACTTATCTGATAAAAGAGGCCAAACTTGGTGGTGATTTAAATCTGAATGGCTATAGAATTCATAATAATAGTTTGAATCTATTTCGTTCAAGTGTCACAGGCGTAATTATGGAAACAGCTTTCGATTTGGGTGGATTTGCTCTTTACAGTCCGAAATTAGGAGGTGATCTAAATTTGAATGGGAATGGAATAATCGGTCAAATACAATATTTAAATTGCTTTGTTAAAGCCAAACAAGGACATAATAAGAATGCTTTAAAGCCTGTATTGATAAATGGCGCTGATTTTTTAGTCATTCATAACAATAACTTTCATATTAAGAATATGTATGTAATACAAGGAACAAAACCCGGAATATTCTACTTCAAGACAAAAGCTGAAGGTGGTGGGCCTTTGCCATTACCAGCAACTGTTTATGAACACAGACATAATACTATGAGTAGAAACATCACAACGGTCAATATCAACAAATCATTATCGAGAGGCTATTTAATCATTGATTATTCACATCCTAATACAGGTGCATTTGATACAACATTCACACTTGAAGTGGTCATGAATTAATCTAAATTAATATTATATGGGTGTATTCAATCAAGATAATACAAGAACTGGTAAAACAGGCCTAAAAGGTGATAGAGGTGATAAAGGTGATAAAGGTGATGGATTTACATTAACACAAGATGGCCACTATGATCTTGGAAACAACAAGAAATTGATAAATGTTGATGAAGGAACTGATGATAATGATTGTGTTACAAAAAAACAACTTGATCTGAAGTTAGATAGAGCTACTTTTGTTATTTCCAACTCTCTTCCTGGTGTACCAGTCCTTGATGGAATTTCTATTGCTCTCATCCCAGCTCTCTCTGTTTTAACATCTGATACAAACGATAGAGTCTCAAGATGGGTTGATCCTGTCAATAATATATCTTTCACACAAACTGATAATTCCAAAAAACCTCTGCTGTTAAGAGATTCAAATAAAAAGAGATTCTTTCTGCGATTCGATGGGACTGATGACTACTTGAGAATAAATTCATTTGATATATCCAAAGTTGCTGGACCAAATGGGAATACATGCACAGTAATTATGGTTGTTAATACAAAACAAGTGAAGAATCAATCTCAATTTCAATGGGGGCAGGCTAATATTCGATTTGGTGTTCATTTTCCTTGGGGTACTGGGACTGTTTGGGTTGATTTTGGTACTCTCTCAGGCGGAAGACTTACTGCTCTTTCTTTGTCTGATCTGACTGGTAATATTGAGGTTTGGACAATAAGAGTGAATGGACAAAATATGGAACTATTTAGAGGTATTTCATCAATGACTCCTGTTGGAACAGAAACAATCTCAGCAACACTGTCAGGAAATCCACAAAAAATGTTCGTTGGATGTCAAGTTGATAATGATAATGGTACTGCAGTCAATTTTTCTGAAATGGATCTGTACGCTTTTTCTGTTTGGCAGAAATCTCTGTCTAATGATGAATTAAAAAATATGTTCCGTTTTCTTGAAGATTATTTCGATCTTTGAATTATGTAA
>JAEMWC010000956.1:17500-30000 GCA_016490735.1 Pachyseris speciosa | reverse complement strand
TGGATGCTGAAAAGTGCTTCGTTTTGGCTGTGATATTTGTAGAGCGGTCGGGTCAATTGTCGGGAATTTGTCGGAATTAACAGTAGTGACGTCACTATTGGCGAGCTGAAAAATTGCGGGAACATTAAAAACTACAAGTGTCTTGAAATTAGTGTCGTTTTTTTAGCGGAAAGCACTGTGTTTTGTGCTGCAATAAACTGCAGCAACAATTCCAAGTGTAAAGTAAGTACTTTCAAGTTTCCACATGACCCAAAACTACGGAGGAAATGGCTCATAAGACTGAAGAGGGAATCGCTTGTGCAGACCATTTTACATTTCACACCACACATCTTCAAACAAAATCTCGTGGCAAGAAGTTCGCTAGTTCCAGCTTTCAAGCCACGAAGACTGACTTGAAAGATGATGCCGTACCAACTTTTTTAAAGAATAAAAACGTGGAATCCAAAACAAAAATCGGCCAGAAAAGAAGCAACACCGACAACAATTCTAGACCACCGAATAACGGGACGACTTCAAGCGGCAATTCCTAATGTATTCGCTCAGCGTTTGCAAAACGGCAGAAAGTTAGCAGTAGGCATTTTCCATCTTGTTTGAAATAGCTGGAAGTAGAGTGATCCTTTTGCTCTCTCTGATAATTAGATCTTACATTAAGTTTGCTGGGATGTGAAGAGCTGAGACGTCCGTGCAAACCATTGATATTCTTATAAGTGGCGTACAAATCGAATTTACTTAATAAACAGTAGCCGTAAATATATTTGGCCAGAGCCTTTCACTTCGCATCCTTTCGGAAAAGTAAACGCTTGCTAACATTCAAGGAGGATGATCTTAGTGGTTGGATAATAATATCCTAGAAAGCGGAGTAACTGAGCGTCCTCTTCACACGGCAACCTGGACGGGAGTTTGACCTCACGGGAACAAGTTGTCTCAGATTTATAAGCCGAAAGCCAGGCAATTGCTCCAAATTGAAAATTAATTATGTCGCATTAGCTTGCGATATATCGGCAAGCAGAACTTCAATTCAACTTGTTCAAAACTGGTAATGCGAGATAAAAGAACATCGCGAGTATTTTCAAGACAAAGCCGTCTGTTTGCATATCGGACGTGCTTAAAAAGCAGGTGCTCTGTAATGTGATACTTAAGTTATAGTGCTAACATCGCAAACACCTCCATTGCGAGATATGGAAACTCATGTTTTTTTTTTTAAGAAATTAAACAAACCTTTGTCCATCCATCTATTTTTGTGCATTGACATTTGTGGTCAGTTACTCGAGCGTTCTCGTCGCTAGTGTTTACGCTATTGAATAATCAAGGTGAATCAGTTTTTATAGTTTTATTCGCCCGCGCATGTGACAATTTCGCTCGAATCGAATCAGGATGCAACGTTCTTGTTTTATTTACAAACCTTTGGTTATTTCGTAGGTCACAATTACATAAACTTAATAAAATGTGTTCCCTCTACTTTTCTGGCTGTTTATTTATGCACGGTTTTTTGTTCCTGTTTACTACAACTTCGTTGTCGCTCCACATGTATTTCTAGTCCTTCCGATGTTACTTTCAGTTTATGGTGCGTCTTTTTACCAAGTGTTGCTGAGTTTGAGGTGTGTTTTATAGCCGAGTGCACCTTATAACCGAAAAACTATGGTACTTTCACGTGGAAAGCTCTCTCTTAATTTTTCTTTTTTATTTATTTTATTTATTTATTTTTTTACCAAAAACAAGATGACAGCTTCTCATGTATCCAATAGGTATATTGCCTTTTGGCAACATATCTGTATGTACTGACAGAAAAGAGGAAAAACGTACTCAATCTATATATAATACCATAGAGGGTGGTAAAGGGGGGGGGGGGGTCTTGATCACGTTTCACGGGAAATAAAACGGCTGTTTCACATTTCACGGACAATAAAATGGGGACTTCACGTTTCACGAGAAAAAAAAAAGCGATTTTCTTAGGGAGTGTACGTAATGTGGCGGGGGGAGGGGGAGGGGTGGCGTGGAGGTGGGCTGGACTAACTATGCAATCGTTAAATAGGATACCCTTGGCCCTCCACTTATGTCTTGAAAATAAAGCATGGTCCTTCACAGATAGTCAGAGTAAAAAGGAGGCCACCTCCCCCCCCCCCCTTAAAAAAAAAGTAAATAAAAAACGTTGTAAGTTTCCTTTTGCCTATTTTCCACTGTTTTCGAAAATTTATTCATTCGAAACTGTACAGTAAAGGAAACCCACGAACCCATAACGTTTGAGACGTTTGAATTGAGAGTAAAAATGCTGTTTGATAAATGGGTTACCCTCCCGCTAAGGATGATTTTGTTTTTCGGTGACCCTCCCCCAAATTACTCCAGCCCACCCTCCCACATGATAAAACATACAATCCCTTACTTTGGTCAGAAGAAGAACTACAGTCAAAGCACTCCCTTGTCTGATGTGTTTTTTTTTTTAACTAGTGAACAGTACACAGCCACAGCTTTTGTTAACATCTTTGCTATTCGACCGGTTTCCTCTGATCACACAGACTTCTTCAGGGATTGTAACGAGATTGGTGAAAGAACATGTTTTTTTTACTTTTTACCCTTAAATTAGGGTGTGAACAGCAAAAAAACAACCACAAACAAACAAATGCACACAGGATATAAGGTAAGAATGTGCTTGCAGTTATTGTTTAATTTTGGGGCTCATGATTTAACGTGGCAAACATTGAAAAACAGACCTTCTCCTTGTGGATTAAGGATTTCTTGTTACTGTCTGCCATATAACTCATCAAAACAGTTACGTTTGGTAGAATCTCGTGACCTTCAGAGGCTGTTTCCATTGATGAGCAAAGCTATCCCAGACAGGTTTCCATGGCAATCACGGCCCAGGGTCAAGAATGACGTTTCAGATTGCAATGGCACGCAGTATAGTTTGTACTGTACCATATGGCATCTATTGTTATAATTTCTCTCAAAATTAAAGAAACATGAAACGAAATCACAGTTCACAGTCAATTAAACACCCGATTCTCATTTGACAGACAATTATAATCAAAAATCACAGATCACGGTTATTACCACAATCACATTTCACGAGGAAAAAAACGGCCATTTCACATTTCACGGGAAACTAAAAAGGCAATTCACGGCTCACGAAAATACCCTTTACCACTCTCACCATACTCTCAAACCTTGGGTGACAAAATTTTCACCACCTTTTTCCTCATTTGGTTCATAAAATTCTTAGTGGCATGAATTATATACCCTCTGGAGCTACATAATATTTCATTTTACAGTCAAAGGACATAATAATTTATCATCTAAGTATTTTTAATCCTAAAGGAATGCTTGATTCGTTTTGGCAGCAGTTTTGGTGGTATGACAAATACATGTATCTGTACAAATGGTGCAAGTAACCACATCTAGATTGGATGGAGTTATGGGACAATGAATTATGTTAAATCACCTTGACATCATGCAAGTTATTGCAAGTAGTGTAATGATACAGAATATATACCAAATGGAAAACTTTCAGGGAGGTTGTTAATGGCCATGAGATGTTTAGCATCAGTGTACAGCCCACCCATTCACAAGCTTGCTCATTTCTAGACCAAAATTATGACTATGCTCTTTTCCGTGGCCATTTTGATACTGACATACACCAATTGTAGGTGAACTCCTTACATGACAATCCCACATAATTCATGCATTACCCAAAATCAGAAACCTTTTCCAGACACACATACTTATGTTGGTGATGGTCTGACAAAAAATATGACAATGTTTACAAGCATATATATACATCCCCATTTAGTGGCTCATTATAAATCGGGCCTTCATTCTCTAGATACTGGTTATAAGTTATCTAAATAACAGCTGCACACAGCAGTAAAATTCTCATTCTCAGTAATACAGGACATGGAATGTGGTATCTTATCAGATGACTTTGAGATTTCACGACAGCAGACACTTTCTTGCCCAGTTTACATGGGCACACAGTTTCCAGAAATGCACCTGCATTTTAAGTGCAAGTCAAGATTGTAAAGAAAAGTAAACATTTCATTAAAAAAAGCATATAAGATTTAATCACTGGCATTTTGTCAATTCACGGATACCCCTGTTACAACGATTGTACATGTTATCTAGCCTTTGGGATTATTCACGCAGTGTCATCGGAATGAAATCGGACTCACAAAAACAGCTGCATGGAAATTATGGTATTGCATAACAATAAACAGTGAAAATGTACAAAAAACACAGGGAGCAGATAAAATGCGTGAAATGAAAGCGAACAGCCCGCAGTTGTAATTTTATGGCCACCTTTTCATAGTATGGTGAATATTAATATAGAAGAAACGCGGATCAAAACAACAGCAGCGCATGGAAGTATGGCTTCACAGTATACATCGAAAATACAATTAAACACCACAGAGAACAAAGCAAATGCTTCAAGGGCGATTCCAACGTATTTATTGACCATTCTACGGCGATCGTTTATAGTATATTGAGTAAACAAATGCTCACCAATCCACTTGACCGATTCGGTCCTTGTTTACATCGTATTCTTTGCAGTCAGACGAGTCATCGGAGGTTCCAGCATACGATTCCGTTGCCATTAATCAGTGCATTAATTGGTTCATACTAGTACCGCTCTACGTTAAAAACCACATGTTCGACTTCCTCGGCCTTTTTCGAAGAGAGAACGAAAGGTTAAAACGAAGAACTTTTCGACAGATCGCAAGGAATAAGTATAGCATTGAGCTCCTCATCCACTCGCCAATAGTGACGTCACAACAACACGTGCTTGTTTCCATTCCTTCCATGTAAAGCGCGTGGCCATTTCAGAAACGTTTTCGTTTGTTCTTCGGATATTTCCGTACTCCATGTTGTTTTACTCCCTTAAAAGCTCAGATAGGACAATTTCTACGTGGTTTTGTATTCCAGTAGTCCTCTTTAGTGTTCGGTCACTTTGAAATGACACAAAGAAAAGTTTTCGAAATTTTGGTTCATTTGACCTTTAAACATTTTAATCCTTTGGGTGCAAAAGAAAAACAAATTATTTACCGAGTTTTGAGCATTTTTCATTGCAACAAGGCATAGTAGCTCTTGGGTGCCATATGTTACTGCCAGTGAGTAGATATGACTTTTCATTAAATCTCTTTTCGCTCTTTAAATCCACAGGACTGAGGAGATACGTGTGAGTTACTAAGTTAGGGAGATTGTCATTGAGATACCTCTGTTTAATTATGTGATAATGAATATATGAAAATCATATATTTGAACTGCGGAATAAAGAATGAATGTGAGAATGATCATCGCAATTATGCAATAAAGCAGTAGCGAAAATAAAGCGTGAAAAAAATTCATACTTGTACGGGATTCGAACCCACGACCTCTGCGATACCGGTGCAGTGCTCTTCCGACTAACAAACCAACTGGGAGCTGGTCATTTCGTTGGTTCGTAATATACCCGTGGGTGGTGAATATATGAGAATGACTATACGCACCGGTATTGCAATAACAATATGCTCGCGGTATGGCGGAATTACTCAGGACATTTCGGTGCATGAATGACGCAACTTAAGGGATGCGAGACTGGTCATCAACAAATGGCTGACGCAGGCCCAGCGGAAAAAGTGAGAGCACAATTTCCAGCACGGTGCCAAGGTTTGGCCCTGAGTTTTTTTTTTTTTTTCTTTTTTTCTGTAGACGTTTGATTTCTGAACGAGTTTTTATGTTAAAATATGACAACATATGAGACAGTGCACTTTTTGGTGTTGCTGTTGGGCAGAAAAACTGGCCTTTCAGGATTTTTTGACAAATGACAGGTATAATGCCGATGAAATCTGGAATCATCGTCTCGATTTTAGGCTGTGACAGGTGTCAAACCAACCATTGGGCACTATGAGCACGCTATTATAACGTTTTGAGTAAAGTTCAACAAGAAGCAAATATTAAAAGCAGGAAAGGTGTTTTGTACGGAATATTCTGGGCGTTGCCCTACAAGGGTTAAGAGAGAATTTTTTGTCTTCTTAGTGTTAGACGACACATGCAAGAGCCTTTAAAGTTTGTAAGCTATTGTATGATTTACGCTATTTTCTTTGAAATCTCTTTGTCAAGGAGAGATTTGAGAACCTTTTTAATGCTAAGAACATGGAGTCCATACTGAACTAAGCTTTGCAGTGCTGGTGTTGAACTTTGATCACCTGTCACGCGAGTCATTTCGCGCCAATGTTTTTCTTTTCCAGCAAACATTTAGGAAAGCAGAAGGATCTTTTTTATTTCGAATTTTCTGTGGTTTCTTTTAGAGTTTAAAACAAATTTTGTCGAACAAATTATTTAATAAAGTCACACGACCTCATCAATTGACGGTAAGTTTGTTGAATGCGTTAGAAATGGAAAATCACAATCAATTAATGATTATTAAAGTGTCTGGACAACAGGATGGCCACGATAGGTTTTAAATATAAGACGACGATTTTGAATTTCATAGAAATGTGTCGGCAGAAACTTCTGCCTTCTTCTGTGTAATTTTACTCAAGGTAGGCGATTTCTCAAACAAATAAGTAAGTTGAATTTCTGGGCAGGTTTTCAGCCATATTGGTTACAGCCAAATGATCTCCGCTGAGGAGGTAGACACAGAAGGAAACGTACAGTTGATTCGTTGAAACTAACTCCTTTTTTTTTTTTTTTTATATAGCGTTAGAGAGGGACACCACAAGAATGGAGAAGATAGATGCTCATTCGAATTCGAGGTAAGAAAAAAGACTACTCGAAATATTTATCCTCTCTGAACTGTTTGCTATATTCCCCTCAAAATGAATAACGTGGACAGATTCCCACATAGGTGATACGTGTTGATCAGGACAACATGACACTAACCACAAATTAGAAGAGGTGCACGCTCTCGGTAATTTGACTTCTTAGACACCGATTTTTTTTTTTATCTTTTAACAAACTAAATCGTGTGTTTATTACAGAATGAAGAACTTAAAATGGCTCAAGGAGTGAATTTTTCTGAACCTGACCAGGATGATAAACGACTTGGACATGAAGTAAATTAATCACACAAGAACCACACCACGGATATCCTCCATGCTCACCTTTGTCTGAGGGCGTAGCTGGGATAGTCTACATAATCCTACAATATTGGAGAAAACTGTTGAGAAAATTGAGTTTCGAAAACTTGCGCGAAAAAATAACCAGCTGAGTTTAAAATTCCCCCTTCCCACAATCAATGTTGTTTGAGCCTTCTAAACGTTTCTCTAGCAATGGCGGGTTCCCAGCGCAGGAAGGATAAGTGACACATGGTGGAGAAGGATTTCCTGACTCCAAGTGGCCTGTTTTCTGAAGTATGTTTTTCCAAGATTGTAGCGTTCAATGTTTCGGGCATGTAGCCGGTAACTATAAAAGCCTCGCCATAAGAGCATAAAAGAAACGATAAGCTTTCCACTGCCAAAAAAAAATGTTGTAGCCATCATATATGTCACCATTTTTATAGCTTACATCATAATCAACAATAAACTCTTTTTTGTAAACTAGTGGTATTTGTGCAAATCTATTTAGAATTATCAGTATTGTTTTCTTGTAACCTTACCCTGAGTGCCTCTGACGTGTTGCTTAGAGGAAGAAATACGGTAAACTTTACTATAGGTTTTACCTGAACCATGGCTTGACTTGTGAATGGAAATCCCATTTTGTCATTTTCGTGACAACTGTACGACATGTCGTCTGTGCAGTGCTTGCCCCCGGCCTCTGTCTGTTTTGTTTTGTTTTTTAATTTCTCTTGCACCGCCATTTTGGAGTCCGTGACGCCAGTTGGTTGCCCAATAGGCCATTTCCGAATTAACTTTTGCCTCTTTTTCAAAGCGAGTCCTGGTGCTCATCCTTTCATATTAAAATAAATTTTTATTCATAAGCACATTAGACTCATTTTCATACGAATGGTTGTGCACCAGGCCTCGCTTTAGAAAAGAGGCCAAAGGTAATTCGGAAATGGTCTTTTTTTTTCACCCAAACGATTTTCTGGATTATTTGCTCCCTGTCAATAGCTGCAACTAATTGATGTCACAAATATATGGTACTATAATTCCATTGGGTGGGGGAGGAACGTAGATAAAAACCTGTTTCGATCCCTAACAATATACTAAATATGATGACCTGGTTATTCTTCATTTCAGGGTTTTCAGGGTTCCATCCTGAAAGTATGTGTACCAAGATAACTCGTATGCTGTTTCAGTCTTAAGTGTTCTACCCCTTAAAAGAAACTACCAGAGCGTTTTTCATGATTATACGGGGTTCTTCCGTTCTTGCGCATCCAGAATTTCCCTACTGTTGACAGCAATCAGACTGTTCTCTTTCGGTAATTTGAATTTGAATTAAAACGTTTCATTATCTATTAACGATCTACTTCGCTGGCTAATTATAGAATGATGCATTTGAAATGGCCCAAGGAGCGCCGTTTAAACCTGATCAGGATAATAAACGACATGGCAATGAATTAAACTGATGAGAGAAGTGCCAAAGCCATTTTTTCACCTCCATGCATAAGATTCCAAAGGAATAGATGAAATTGTTTACTCCATCTAAGAGCTAACTATGCAAGTTTCGCCTGAACAGAATAAAAGAGTAAGCTATCCCCTCTCATAACATGTTGCCCATTCTAAAGCAGTTTTCTAGTTCACAACATGTATTGTGCCTCGAGCACCGGTAAACGTTTTAAAACGCAAGACGCACTATGTGGTAATATATGCGAGCGTTTAGCTGACTTATTTAATGTACTATAACGTATTCTATTGTAATTTACTTGTAATGTATTGTAATGTGTTTATCTACGCTCCACCTGGAAACTATAACTATAACTATAACTATAGCTATAACTATAACTATAACTATAACTATAACTATAACTATAACTATAACTATAACTATAACTGTAACTATTTTTTAAGGAAAACGACAACACTCTTAAATTTGCAAAACATGTTTCGACAGAACTTCTGTCATCTTCAGTTGATAGATTTACAAAGCGTTAGAAGTTGAATTTATAAGTAGGAAAAATGCTAATTACATAGTAACAACGGAATGTATATAAAACGTGGCAATTCAACTTCTAACGCTTTGTAAATCTATCAACTGAAGATGACAGAAGTTTCTGTCGAAACATGTTTTGCAAATTTAAGAGTGTTGTCGTTTTCCTTAAAATTTTGACTTGCCTGCTGACTTCAAGACCCTTTGGAAACTGTAACTATAACTATAACTATAACTATAACAACTATAACTATAACTATAACTATAACTATAACTATACTGAAATACTACACTGAAATATAAATTAAATGCCTCGATTTTAGCCTCGCAAGGGAAGCGATTCCATAGTGTGGCGCCACTATAACTGAAACTATTTTTTGAAATCATTTGTGCGAGGTAATCGACCATTAAGTTTGTTCTCCGAGTCCCTCAGGTTGTAGCTTGTAGCTTGTTGCACGCTAGGAAAAGAAAGAGACTGTCACAGTCTAAGGTTAATGTGACTCCTCAAATACAGCATTTTACAAGTTGATCTCATGGCGAATATGAAAATTTTACAGCACAACGTATTTGGTGGCCCTGGGAGTTTTCCAAAGGGCGATTGAATGACCTTGGATTTAAACTATAGGTATGTACCTTTAGTTTAATTTTTCTATTTTTTGCCTTCGTTTGTTTTCTATCTAAAGCATCATTTCCGCCTTAATGCATTTCTCGTCTCCTATAGTCCTTTTTCATAATGGCGGAGGATTTGGTTATTCTTTTGTTTAAAGGGGATTAGTTTCTAAAGAAAATGTGGTGCTGCGTCGGTGGGGGAGTGAAACACGAAAATTTGGTTTATTAACGCAGTTGATAATTTAAATTGACCACCGCACAAGGATTCTGTTAGCTGACGTTTCGAGCGTTTGCCCTTCGTCGGAGCGAATCGAAGAATAGTCGCCATGACCGCTGAATAAAAGTACTGAGAACGCATTTGCACACCGTTAGCCTCGACCTAAAGTAAAATTTGTTTTTGGGCCACAAACTTTGATGTTGTCTTCCTTTAGACCCGTTACTCCAAGAATGCAATGATGCCAAAGGGGACAAAATACTCGCACGTCTTCGACGAGCAGCTTGTTTGAAAAGGCGGCCAGTTCTTCCGGCTCCGTGGCTTGCAGAATCGTTCCTGCTTGAAAATAGTTTTGAAACTCTTTTGAAATGGCTTTTGCCAAGGGCAGTTTCAATTCCTCTCTTAATTCTTCGTCTTTTAAATCCAGAGAACGTCAGTTCAGAAGGTATATGAACTTTCACTGTACCGTCATTTAAACAAACAACCTTGACTTGGAAGTTAATCTGCAGAAGGCAAATCATCAATATTCAGCTTCGAGGACATCTCGTCCAGCACACTAGTTGTTTGAGATTTTCCATCCTTTCCCAAGCCGAGGGATTTTATTGTCGAAGTAATTTTCCCTGGAGATTCAGTGAAACGTTGGGACTTCACACTCGGTGATCGGAAGTTTTGTTCAGGTGTGCGTTCGCAAAATAATCTTTTGCCCCCTTCTTTGCTTTTTATTGGCGTCTTTTTGGCTTCGCTCGATGGATTTTCTGCAGGTTTTTGGATTTCTCCTTGAATCAGACGATGTAGACTGCGCAAATCGCGAATTTTCCTCCCAAAGGAATTGCACACTCGATGCGAGTAGTTCTCGCTACGATCGAGAAAAAGTCCTACGTTTTCTACGGTCGATACTGGCCGGCACAACACCACGGCACTATTTTGTGTTGGAAGGCTTAAACAAGTTTTCTGTGGACACGTATCCCTGATTTTTCCAAAACTTTCAAACTTTATTTTAAAAGAACGTGTATCCGGCGTAATATTTGCTTTTCCTGCTTGTTAAAAAGATTTACCGAAAGTTAATTATGATTGCCTTTAATTTGACAGTTGGCGCCCCAAGGGAGCGCGCCATTTTTATAGGCGTTCGGTAAAATGCGTAGGATTGACTGCAGGCGATTCCTTCGCCCCCCACCCTCTTCCCCCTTCTTTTCTATCTTTTTTGCTCATCCCAGTCACGCTCGTTCGCCCGCTCGCTTGCTCGATCTTCCCGCGCGATTGGGGAGGAATCGACTGCTTCGCAGGCTACTCTTTAAAGTAAAAATCCTATTGAATTTTGCATAGCTATAACGGGGCTAGTAAGCCTAATTATCATAAAAGTTGGTGTTTTCGGGTGCTATCATGAAAAAAGTCTGTAGTGTAAACTAACCACCTTTTGCGAGGCCATGAAGTGAGAATCCATTTAGAACACTAAGGGTATAACCCTAACTAGACAAAGACGGCAGCCAGTTGAAAATCATAAAATAGACATCATGTCGCGTCACTTAGCCAACTACCGTTGCGGACAACAAAAGAATTATTATTGGGTATAATATTCACGCTTCAGATTTTAATCTTCACAGCTTGAGAACCATGACCAAAAACACTACCATGTGTTAAGGTGGCGCACTTCGTTGGAAGGATTAGGATTAGTGGTGGAAGAGCCAGGCAGAACCGAGTGCTCAGATCGACCAAAATAAACTATCTTTCCTCCCCTGCTGAAAGTTTTAAAGTAACTGAAAAATTCCAACTGGGAGTTCTCTGGAGGTTAGGGTTATTAGGAAAGAAAGAATTTTTAAACCAAAAACCGCAACTGTCGTAAGGCAAAGTGCGAATTTCAACAATGCCCTAAATCAGTGGTAAAGTAAGTGACCTACAAATTCTACTTAAGAAACTGACAATGAGTAACCAAAGCCTAGTTCGGGAAGGGTCAAGCTGGGTTGTACGATTCTAGAATTTTGTAGAAAATATAGGAGATATTAAAGTGTGCCAGACCTTGGGTATCATTATCACCTATTTTCACTTTTAAATTTCCCGCGCCAACTTCTTCAAATAAATGTCGAATAAATTCGTTACAATTTATCATCAATTTTCTTGTGGAAAAGTTTCAGAAAGGCCCTAAAGCCCCCGCCAAACGGGAAATGTTTGGTGACCAAACATCATCAAACATTGCTTGGTGTCCAAACGTGTTGATGTTTGAAACCCTGGCCAAACGCTTAACACATGTTTGATCATACAAAGATCAAACATCGGGATGCAAGGAGTTATGAGCCACAAAATTACTCGGCGTACCAAACCTCCGTAAGAGTTTTATTTTCAATTTCAATATGGCGGAATGTGTGACGGTTCAAAGGCAGTGCCTGATAGCGGCTGTAATCCTCTCTATAATTAGCTGAAACAGCCGTGTAAACAAAGCGCTGTATCTGTGGATACAACCGAATGAGATAGCGCAGTTCGCTTGCGCGAGCAAAACATGTTTGTTATAGCTGGCGAAATCGACCAAACATCACTGGTCAAACAAACATAAGAGGAAAAGAAATATTGGAAGTCGTTTAATGTTTAATCAACAATGATTTAGAGAAACATATACAGGCAAAAACTAGCGATAAAAGAGTCCGACGTTTCGGCGACATCTTGGCACCATTGTCAAGGGAAACTA
>JAEMWC010000956.1:0-12500 GCA_016490735.1 Pachyseris speciosa | reverse complement strand
ATAATTTGTTAAAATGGAGCCGCATTTGACGAGGGTTCCCTATACCCCGCTGCAAAATGCATTCACTCAAAAATATAAGGACTTTTCACGCGTCACGGATAATTCCGAAAATTTCTTCACGTTCACGCAAAAATTGAGTAATTCGCGTTTCACGTTAAATTGAAAAACAAATTCACGGATTAATGTTTCCCATCGAGTAATCAGTTTAGGCTGTTTACACTCCAAAGGTAGTTCGTCACTTGTAATCTCAAAGTCGCTGGGTATGAGACTAATTTTAATTTTAACGGCTCTTTGCAGACGATTTTCCAAACAAATGCTAGGGTATGGGCAATACCCCTAATGACGCACAGAACCTTTACTCGACTTTGAGGTTTGTGAACCAGTCGGTTGATACTGGGTGATTGACGACTGAGTACAGTACCAAGGATTTAAAGAACTCATAGCATTGAGAATAGCGTGGGGCTGTCACGGAGTCTATAACTGTTGCTGACAATCTTATACGATCTTTCAGTATACACTAAAATAGTGGATAGCATTTTTCGCGCGAAATGATTGGCTACTCAAACTCGGGATAGCAAGTGCTATTCACCACGAAGCAATTCGATCGTTTGCGCGTGGAAATCGTAATTGTTGATGGGAATAAATGAGTTAAAGATGACCATTTTTTAGCTCTATTATCTCACTCACTCTATTTACCTAGGCATGTGTGAAAGCCTAGTTTCTTTTTAATTAAGTAATAAAGTTGTTGCTGTTTTGTTTTGTTGTTGTTGCTCATTGTTGGTGGCCACTGGTTGATATTTTCGCGGCTCGGATATTTTCGCCCACCACTGAAATTGTGAAACACTTCAACAGCCTTCCCTCGTGTGGAGATTGTAGCACACGAGAGCGGACTCAGAGCGGTAGTAGAATCAGTAGAATTCATTGATGGGTGGCATGTCATTGACGTCACGGGACAAGCAGAAGTCTCACAGATAAAGCCTGCATACAGGCTCTTCATTTGGGCAATTCTGAGAGGTTGGTGCTCGGTCATATTCTAAGGGATTGGGACGAGCCAATCCCGTAGCTTTGACCGAGGCGACGACTGCGGCAAAAATCCTCTCTGTGTTGCCCAAATGAAGAGCCTGTATGCAGGCTACACAGATACCAGGAGCCCATGAAATACGAGACAAAAAATGGTTTATGTAGTATCTCAATACCATCGGAGGTCAAAGGTCATCGCGGGACTAAAGAGATTGCCGGAAGCTGATTTACGAGTCAGAACACTAAAATAACTTTAAATTAATTCACGCAAAACATGATCGCTCACGAATCACGTTTAATTAAAGTCTTCGTTAACGTGTCACGCTTAATTCAAAAACCGCTTTCACGCTCTCGTGAAAATGGTCTTGACACGACCAATCACGAATCACGAATAAATAAAAATTTAAATCGCGTTTCACGAGTAAAAAATAGGCTCGATCACGTTTCACGAAAAAAGTATAGAGGACCCTCTTTAATAATACAAAATGCTTAGTTTACAGAAACCTCTACCGATGGTTATGTTGTAAGCTGTAAACCTGATGTTGAGGGTAAATTAACGAACGTGCACACAGACACAAAAAGACGACGACAATATTTTTTGGCGCGTGATAAGCATGATGCTTTTTTTATTCTTATATGCTCCCACAGCGAGACTTTTAGAATTAGCTGTTGCATGGCTTAAGTATTTAAGTGCAATCTTGGACAAAGCTATTTGAGAACACGGGCCATTTGAAGTCCGAAAATCCTTTTCCACGATGTGTACTTCAACAATATTAATAAAGTAACTTTTCCTTCACCCCATTCGCCAATCAATGTTGACTTTGAAGCTTCCATTGCTAATGAAAAAATCTTTTAGAATGCGCAAACAACTAATATTGATTCGGGGAATGGAGGCGCTTAAACTCAGTTGGTTATTTCTTGCCCGTAGAAATGCTTTAAAGCTCAATTTTCACGTAAGTTTTGTCCAAGGTTGTAGCGTTAGGTAGAACATCCAGTCAACGCTATCAGATAAAGGCGAGCATGCATGGAGGTACGCATTGTGGTACTTGTGTGATTAATTTGTTTTGAACAATCATCTCCATGTCAAGGTTTATCGTCCTGATCAGGTTTAAAATCCACTCCTTGAGCCATTTCCAGTGCTTTATTCTGCAATCAACACACGAGGTAGTTCGTTAATAGATAATAAAATGGTCTGTTAGACGTCGAATCACTGAAAGAAAAATACAATCGAGCCTGTATTAAGCAGCACCGTATTGAGCGGACACCCTTGATTACTGTGACTACGGTCACCTCTATTAAGCGGTCGCGGTCACCCTCGGCTAAGTCCCAACGAGCTGTTTCTAAAAGGAAATCGCTTAAATATAATACCAGTAGTAACTGTAGCAACTAGGCATTGCTTTTTTGTTGGTTCGTTTTAACACTATGTTCTACCTTGTCGTACCATTCTATTCAGTGCAGGAGATCTTGATCGATTAAGTGATTTTTTTAAGGGCCTTTGATCATAAACTGTTGCAAAATGGTGTTTTTGGTTTAAACGTGTATTCTGTGCAACCTGTATTAAGCGGTCATTTATTAAGTGGTGAGTAAGCCATACCCCTAAGGTGACCGCTCAACACAGGTTTGACTGTAAGTCTCTTGAACGGCGGGAATTCCGGAGACGGGAGAACGTAACCCGTATAAAAATACAGACGCTGCTTGTAATGTGTGGTTTATTTGCACCTAGGAAGTAATGAAAACTGTAATGGTGATTGTGTACCTTTTAAGATACAAGCCTGAAAAACTATAAGTGAAAGGTAACAAGGTAATCACACGTTTTTGATTCTGACGGAGTGTGCCCGAGTTCCCCCCACACCGCCTCGGCCCCGCCCCCGCCCCCGCCTCCGCAATCCCCTTCCTCCTTCCATAACGTAACTAGTACTAATCTTTCGAGATGGTTTTTTAAAATGTCTTAAGAGAACCCACACCCTTTTTTATGGGTGCAACTGAGTCTTCTATGCCTGAGCTTTGTGTTTGCTAAAGAGAGTACAGCGAATGTAAGGTTCTCGTTGATTGACTCATGTGAAATTAACGCAATCTTTTACAGGCATAATGATACATTCTGTAGAATTTTTAACATATAGTCATGCTGTCTTGATCCCCACTTATCACCTACCAAATTCTGCGTGAGGATCTGTCCGCGTAAATTCTGTTTGAGTCTAGAATAACAATTACTGCAATTGCAAGCATTTTTTCTTACCACAAATGAACATCTATCTTTTTTTATTTTTGTGGTCCTTCTCCCCATTGCTATCAGAACAATAAAACAAGGATTAGAATCAACATATTTTTGTCGCTGTTTCTACTTACACAGCGAAATCCAAGCTGTAACTGTTAATATATTTAGATGAAAACTAAGCATAATACCGAATTATTTAATTTATACAGGAAATCGCACGACCTTGAATACATAATCCTTCATGAATATATAGGTAATAATGTGAAAAGTTCTTGAAAGCTAATTGTTAATTACGACGGCGTTGTGCGAAAACATGACATTTTGTCATTGGCTAAAAACGAGCGTGCGAAATTACTCGCGTGTCCAACATCAACACTATAAAAGTAAGTTCAACACGGACCAGCAACAGTAAACTGAAAATAATCTTAAAAAGGTTCTCAAAATCCTTTTTGAGAAAAAAATCTATGGAAACAAAAACAGGTCATATCCTGAAAAAGCTAACAGATTCTAAGAATAATTTTTAAAAGGCATTAATAATTCATAAGAGTTATGACCAATCTACCGGTAGTATTTGAGTCACATGTATACCTCTCTAAACCTCACAACAAATCAACTCCTGCATTAACTTTGCTAAAGAGTCCTGCTCAGCTAATTAGTATGCATTAACTCTGATAAAGGTCTCTACTGATTAACATGACAAACACAATCTACTGTTTCATTCCACAAGTAAGATATTCGCGTCTGACCTTTATGGGCTCTAAAACGGGTAGCCGCCAATACAGGTCTCCCGCTCATATTTCATCTATTACTTAATGAACCCTCAGTTCGTCTTTTAATAAGTTTATTATTATTATTATTATTATTATTATTATTATTATTATTGCTTATTTATTTATATATTTATTTTTACGGATTCAAAAACTAAATCTGATACCAATAATCCTTGGGCTAACTATATTTTTTTTCCGGAAACATAGGACCTAAAATTTAGCGGTGTCTATGTCAGATATAAAGACACTCATAAAACATTATTTTATTTTTATTTCCTTTATGTATTGTTAATGACATTTTCAAGAGGGGTACTGTGTCTTACACTGCATTCTTTCTTAAATAGGCACAAGCCGATCAGACTTTTGAGCAGTTGAAAATTTTTCATTCAGTTTTCGGCAATCATCAACTTAGTAAACAGAACTGTCTCATAGAAAAATCTCCCTAGCTTTATAACTTACCCATTTGTCGTCTTTCCTGTGAAATTAAGGAGAGCAAAACGTGGTTTCAATAAAACGTCAAGGCTACCCATTGCCAGTGAAATATGACACCCAAGACCTACTATGCTTTTTTCCAATGTCATAAGGAAGAGAAATTTATTTTTCTCTCGCATCCAAAGGATAAAATATGTTTGAGCATATATTAGGAAATAGGGTTGATAATGCAGTAGAACCCCGGAAACTCGAACTCTGAAGGCAAACGAAAAACTGTTCGAGTTATCGGGGTCGATTAAAATATTCAGTTTTCCAGGTTCATAATAGACGTTTTAACTTGTAGATTTTGTTTTCCCAGTGTAGACCATGTGATCTTCCCAAGGGGATTTCCTTTTTGTCTTTTCGTAAATTATGCGTACATATGCACGTGAATAAGGCAAAATTTCAAAGAAACAGTTCTCTAGGGTAACATCACGTGGTCTACACTGGGAAAACAAAATCTACAAGTTAAAAAGGTCTATTAATAGTTTATTGATTTTCAGCATTTCGGTATACAATACAGTGCAAATTAAACTCATTTCACGAGAAGCTAATACATTTTGTAACAACTGTATTACGGCAATGCAATACTGTGAATACGTGATCTGTTCGTCTTTAATTAAAATCAAATTGCTCCAGTCTTTGTTCTAGTGTTCGAATTCGATCACACGATAAGAAAAGGGAATGGGATATCTCAATGGGCATCCATGGCGAGTTATAAGAACCAGAAATTCGAGTTATCGAGGTAAATTTTGATTAAGGGAAACGAAATTTAGTTCGAGTTAGTGGGGTTTTCGAGTTATCCGAGTTCGAGTTAACTGAGTAAAAATGACTGAAAAGTTGGGTCAAATCCAGGTGAATTGAAACTCAGTTCGAGTTAGCGGGGAGTTCGAGTTATCCGAGTTCGAGTTACCGGGATTCTACTGTACTTATTAAAAAGCAACGCAAAACATCATGCATCGAGTTATCTCCAGTTGGAACATTCAACAACTAATTATACCCCTGGAATCCAAAAAGATTTGCACTCTTTCAGGAAATTAGTTGACGTTAAATTATTAGATGCAATATCTAAATTATAAATATACATATATTTTTTGGTGTGGTAGCATGTGAATTTGATTATCACCTGCGCATCCTCATTTTAGTTACGTCATCGTTGCTAAGAAAAGACCTTACGACGTCATGACATGAAACGAGCCACACCTACCACGCGGCAAATTGAAAGCGAAAGTAGGCCGCAATCGAATACTGTTTTGATTGGTACTGAAATATTACAAAAGACTATAGTGTGTATTTTAACGTTCTTGCTTTATGAGATTGGCGTGCTTCTTTTTTACTGAGCTAAGAAAATATATGCATTTTTTGGTATTTTTTAGCTGATTTTCCTAACACAAGTAACTCATAAGGGTGATTTAAATAGACGTACCTTGTTGTTTGGACCAGTGGATAATCCTGAGGAAAACATGAAATGGTTATTGCCTGCCTTTTTTTTATTTTTGTACTGGTAATTCTCAGCCCCTTTCAGCCATTCACTTTACCTACGCATTTCGTAAAAAAATGATAACATTACAAGGAAATAAACGACTTCCGCTGTAACTAACTCTAAAGTCAGACAATTTACTATTTCTCGTTCCCAATTTTGTACAAAATCTGCATCAAACACTACTACTCAACTACCTATTAATGAAGGTTGCGACATGATGCAAAAGCAAGCGGGAATACTGGCGATGAGTAGGATGTGCTACCCTAAACAATTTTTGTGGCAGAAAGAATTTTAAAGCTGCGCCATTTCGATGATCACCACTTCCCTTTATTGTCAGCTTATTTTCTTGTATGTTTCTACGTGTAATATCAAACATGAGACTCCTTACACGAGCCATTAATTAAAATAAAGCTAGACAATACCTTTCTGTTTCTCCTCTTGACGGTCTACATTCGCAGATTCTTTTCCAGATGATGTGGGTGACGCGGAAAGCCAGAGAATGAAACATTAGAGCAACACCACAAAGAAACTTGTAAAAATTCTGTTGCCTCTGATCGAGCCTGGTTTGATTATTCTTACCGAGATTTTTGTCAGAAAATATGGCTTATAAAAAGGCTGTTTAGTCGTCTTGTAATAGTTAGTACTGAGTTATAGCTTGTAGTGTAATTTGTTCCATTATTGTATCTTAAGTGTAAGTAGTTCGTAATTGTTGTATCTATTATTTTGAAGTCGGATGGGGCTGCCTTAAAGGCACGCAAATTATAATAAAAATAACGAGGTTTGCCTGGGTTTCCCAGAATTTCAGACCTAGTTCATCTGGTTATGCCACAGGACAGATATCTGGTTGCCGACATGATCTGAATTTCAGCATCTGCTCTATGAACAGTAAGTATAATCTACAAAATTTTGGTGAGTGATCCTGTAAGCATACGAACATTACATCTGATTGTCGCAGCATTGGATAGTATGAAACGGATTCCTGTCAGTGCTAGGCTCCAATTTCTCCGAGGGCACTCAAAGGCCATGGCAATGAAAATTTGAAGAAGAATTAGCTGTCCAAAAACAAACAAAAGGCATTTGACAAAAGAAGAGAAACGTGAGGAGTGGAGCGTGTTGGAAAAAGGGAAACTATAGGATAAAAATAAGTGTAATTTTGCAACATTAAGGTGGGTTATTAATGTCGCACGGCCAGCAGAAGCACAGAGCTGTATTGACTTTGACTTATAAATGGCTTGACCTCGCACTGCGTATGATAGCAAACATCGTTGACCTAGCAACCGATTCTTAAGATCTTGGTCAAGACGTGCGTAAGCTGGGACTGAAAAGATCAGCTGGTGGTGACAACAATTCTCGTAGGATGAAATTAGTTTACACTCTCACATCTACACAATTTCGTTAATATTCACAATGTGTATTTTTACTTACACGGTACTTTAAGTTCAGTGTGCTGGTTGACTTTACCAACATCATTGATGGCAATACAGGAAAGTATCCCAGTTTCTCGAGTAGACAGTTTATCGATGATAAGATATCTAATCGTCCTGAACAGTTCTGAGCGTGGAATTGGTATTACTGCTGCTGAAATACTGTAGGGTGGAAGGTTGACCAGCGTCTTTCCATTCACTTCCCACACGATTTCGGCCGCAGGTTTTGCCTCAGCTGTGCATGAATAGCTGATAGGTTGACCTTCGTTTCTTATTTCTTTGGCACTTGGCAGTGTTTGGGCGAAAAATGTTGGAGGAGCTGTCTAGAAAATACGAGAGGGTCATCTAAAACAATCGTCATAACTATGTCGTGGTTTTCACTGGTGAGAACGATTGCGGCATATATGCACTATTTTGCGTTAAATGCGCTTAATGTGTCCTCGTGAAAGCAATCCTTGTCAAAATCAATTTGCATAAGGGATTCGCTGAAAAGCGAACTCACTGACCTTACACACATCTTAAGCTCTTTTGTCGGGCCCACCTCCAACTTTGTTTGATGGCAAAGAGAAGAATGACTCTTCCTCGACACTGAACTGTACGTTGCTGATCACGTGCTTTCCAGTTCTGCTCTGTTGCACCAGTGACGTCACACCCCGTGTGATGATATATGTGGGAGCCGGGTATCCATCTGCACTGCATGTAAGTGTCACAGTCGTACCTTGCACAACAGAGTTATGCAGAGTTCCAGTCGTAAAAGTCGTAATTGTAGGCTGGTCTAAAATCAAAAATTACGAATATTACATATAATCAATCCTTTCACATACAAGAAGGCCACTGAAGCATTAGAATCTCAAGTTTCGTTGCGTAAGCTGCACGAATCATGGTTTTCTCGTTTAAGTTTAAGGTATCCTGTGCAGTATATTTTTGTTTGTTACAATGTACAACTGAGAAGTAATCTAAAATTTGCATCTGAATAAACCATTGAAATCAACATGAACAAGCGCGAGTAGAGCGATTGTCTTGTCTTGTCAGGTAAAGTATATTGGCTATTATCCATAGCCGCTGAGTCAATTAAGACTCTGGCATCGCATTTTATTGTCAGTCATATCTTAATTATCCTTTCTCCATTAGGGCTATTCAAGGAAACGAAAGAAAAATCACTAGCAAAGAAATTCAAATGGAATATAACAGTTTAAGAATCCCAATTGGCTGGACGGGCAGAGCGTGGATAGAGAGTTAATCTCTAGTAAGTGGGACTTGAACACCAGACGACAAGTCCGGTGCTCTAAAAACTCCGCCATCGTCCTCCCATGTTGGGGATTAATCCTCTGATCATCTTCACCACCTTATGGTTTCCAAAATCACTTACATTCCACATTTACCACAACAGGTTTACTTTCTCTGGAGCCAAGTATGTTCCTTGCCACACATGAGTAATTGCCTACATCTTTGACTTTTGGGTTTGTTATCATCAATCTGTTACTCCACTGATTCCCTCTTTTCAAATCATGTCCATTTAGTTTCCAATCATAGGATACACGTGGTAATCCATCAGCATAACAGTCAAGTGATACTCTCTGATCCAGAGCTACGACTGCTGGGTGCGGATAAGAATTGATAAAGACACGCCGAGGAGCATCTGAAAACCATAAAGGATCAAAAACGTACACCTTGACACAAATTCTCACCGACAGAAAATGTTATGAATTCAGTAGCAAGCAACAGATTAAATAACTTGGGAAGGCGCGCTTGACCGTTCTTGTTAGCCCCACAGACTCATCGAGCGTCCGATCAAAAGATCTGACGGGGGAAGGACGTTAGAAACAGCTAAGTATATTTTGTAAGTTCCTACTGAGGCTCAGAAAAGAAATCTTGCTTTGACTGGGAATCTTTCATCGTAAACCTATAATAAAATTACCCATGGTTAGGGAACTGGTAATCTGCTTAGCAGCTTCGTCCTTCGGAAATTAAATTTAGTTGCTAGAATACGTGAAGCAGATCTCATTAGGACATATTTTTGCTTTCAATTTTGCGCGCGCAAATGTTCTGAATTCACATGGGAGTCGTCCTTGTCTGCAAGATGGAGAATTTTTCAATATAGTTGGGAAATCTAAAATGGTGGCGACTGAAAAAACAAAAGAAGTGGATGTGAATTACACGGTATTTCCAACAATTAAACGTCATTTTTGTACAATACTGGGGAAGTTTACAAGCACAAAAATCAGGTAACAAACTATACTCACAATTTACGGTGAGTTGAACATATCTTATTTCTCCAGTTCCCAGATCATTGGTTCCAGAACGGCCATATCGCTGATATGTTCCATATGTTCCATTATATCCGCCGTTCGTTGAAATTCGCCTAACTGTCAGTCTGCTCCAGCCATCTTCTAAATCGTTGACAACAAATTTTCCGTTGGTATCACTTTTGATCTGTTTTCCTCCTACAAACCAGCTGTATTTGACCGGGGTAGGGTAGGCGTTTCCTTTGCAGAACAAAAATGCATCGCTTCCTTCATTTACAGTGACCTCGCCGGAGAATCTCACTTGCGGTTTGACTGGAACAAATTGCAGCCAAGATAACGTTTTAAGTAATGTTTATCAAAGCCCAATCAATCATTAATTCATTTCATTCATTCATTAATTCACTAATTTACTCACTCACTCACTCACTCACTCACTCACTCATTCGTTGATTCGTTCGTTCGTTTAATCAACCATTCACCCATTTCATTCTTTCCTTCCTGATGAATCTATGTTCCTCTTTAAACAAATGCATCATGAATGTTTCAATGCAGTTAAGAAGTAGTAAAGAAGACGTCCTGTTACAAGCTGCAAGGTTTAAGACTGGCTTGTTCAGATTAACAGCTAAAATTAAATGATCATGAGTCTGATGGGTAACTTACATCGCACTTTCACAGTAACGTTGTAACTTTTTATTGTATGGTGCGGGTAGTCCTGGGGCAGCAATGACTTTACACGTGCATATCCCTGCATGGTCCTTGGTAGCTGATGCGATAGTGTAGTTTAAGTCGCTTAGATATTATATTGTCTGAGTAAGAATTGTAGAGTTTTTTTATATACGCAAGGGTCTGATTGGTGAGCGAATGGCAGCACATCGCAACGCAGTTGTATCACTCTCATTTATCACGATAGGTGAGGATGGTTGGAGAGTTATCATCGGTTTAACTGTAAGAAATTAAAAAACAACAGTTGGTAGCATTATTAATCATACTTAACACGTATGCTAACGGCCATGGCTGGTAGTCACTAATTGAGTATACGACTATGTGTATAGTTATGCGACTCAAAAACAGAGATGTAAAAAAGACGTTCATCGCCTGTGATTTTCATTATTCTAGGCGAATAACGAGACCCATAAACGGTAGAAGAATTTTCGTTCACATGTTCCAATATATCAGACTAATATCGCACTGTTTACCGAAAGCTCTATTGTTCAACACATGCTAATGAGGCAAAATGTAAACAATGACGCCAACAGAGATTCTCTCATTCAATAAATTAGGGAAGCAGGGATGGCGTAGTGGTGAGAGCACTCACCTTCCACCAATGTGGCCCGGGTTCGATTCCCGGACTCGGCGTCATATGTGGGTTGAGTTTGTTGTTGGCTCTCTCCTCTGCTCCGAGAGGTTTTTCTCCGGGTACTCCGATTTTCCCCTCTTCTCAAAAACCAACACTTCCAATTCGATCCGGAATGCTCGAGCGTTTATTACATGAGCCCGCGGCTCAGGAGATTGGACAACCACTACCCACGTTATCGAGCTCAAATAAATTACTTTACTTACTTTACGTACTTTTACAGACCTGTGCCAGCTAGTTTGCCTTACGGCATGACAACTGATGGAGTTATTTTCATTGAGTGTCAAAATAAGTACTCCTTTGCTTTGATTTTGCATTTCCTCGCTCTCTGATTTGCGCTATTTTCTCAACCAATAAGAAGCGAAACCAAAAACAACCTTGACTTGCACGCATTTATTTTCCCGCGCTTGGCTTCGGTTGCATGTAATTGCTTCGAATTCTCATTGGTTCATTGCGCTCTTCGCATCTGTTGTGATTGGTCAGAGTAACTGAAATTGTTTTGATTTTTCGACACTCAATTGAAAATCGTTCTAATTTTCAATGATAATTACTTACCAACCACGTGAAGAGCAAGGTAGTGGTATATCCGAGGATGGATGCTTGAGATGAAATTAATTTGGCAAATGTAGACGGTACTGTCATTTGGAGTGATGTTTGATATTGTGAATGTAGCCCTTCCTGTGGAAGTAACTCTTCCAGCATAATGACCGGTTTCCTTTACCTGAAGTGTATGGTTTGGGAACTTCCGGGCCACCAGACCGAGGTATGAGCTTAATTCTACGTATTTGACCGTTTCTCCATCATCGTCGTAGTCCCAAGAAAGTGTAAAGGAACTGGCACTGTCAGGCACGTAGACAAAGTAAGATGGAGTCGCATTGAAACGTGGTGCACCATCTGCCAAGAAAAGTGTGAACATCTATAACTTTGCGTTTCCGTTGAAATATTACTTATAATATCGCTGATGTGTATTTATTTGTGATTAGGAAAAGTGTCTTATGGATTGTAATTTGGAAGACTTTGGCTAAGCCAAGCAACTAACCGAACTAATCAACAAGTCAGCCACAGTAACTACTAACCAACCAACCTATTTACCTTAGTACCAACGAAGCAAACAAGGAAGCAAGCAACCAATCAATCAATCAATCAATCAATCAACTTACTGATCGACCGACTAATCAATCAATCAACCAGCCAACCAACCAACCAACCAATAGACCGACCAACCGACCGACTGCTGGACTGAACGACCACCTGACGCCCAATCGCCGAGCCACTCTACCGCCCGACCGCCAAACCGCCGAACCTGCGGACCAACCGATCGACCTACCGGCCTTGCTAACATTAAATCGGTATGGCAAAGATTTGTCTGCATAGGAGTTAGAGAAAACTCACACATCTTTCCTGTTTTGTCTAGCTGCTTGGCCCGCAAAACTTTCCTGACTATAGAGGCCAATGCAAAATCAATTCCACCAGATAACTAAACACAGCCTGCGCATGCATGCATGTATTTAAAATGC
>JAEMWC010000955.1:220000-330933 GCA_016490735.1 Pachyseris speciosa | reverse complement strand
AGCCCCTGAGGTTTTCGGAAAGGTGGTAATTGCTGTTTTTGGCAGTCAAAAACCTCAGCTAGCATTTTCGGAAAGAAAATAGTTCCCTAGAAAGCTCGTGGAAAGTTCATTTCAGCTTGCATTTTCTCAAAGGAAGATTTTGTTCCCTGACATTTTCGGGCAATTAAACTTTCAGCTAGGGAATCCGAACAGATGAACTTTTTCTAGCTTATGAAACATCACTTTAAACAGACTTCAAACACCACAAGGTACTTAAAAATGCCTTTCTACAGCTTTTGGTTGATTTGGCTAGTTGGGTGCCCCTGTTTAATGTCGACTTTTAAAGAAAAACAAGATATCAACGCGTTCAGGAAAATCTCTTCGTGTGAGAAATGCTGCGCATGTTAACCCATGACAGCGTCCCTTTAAGGTGGCTCAAAATGATTGCGTTATTTTTGAACTCTTTAATGGATCGATACTCCCACAATTTTCGTTTGTTTTTTTGAACATGATATCAAAACAATTTCCCAACTATTTGTCAACAAGTTGTTATCAATTTTTTGACATATAAGGTTACCATAGCAACAGTACAGCCTCTTAGAAACATTCTTAATTTTGGTTTTATGTGCGTGTAACTAAAAAAAACGAGTTGGATGACGCCCGTTTTTTTTATTACTGAATTGCATTCAGCATATGAAGATTCATCTTTCTGCAAAGTTAAAAAAAAATCGGTACAAGAAATCGGTACAATCGCTGACGCTCTTTTGGCTCGTCACACAATCTTTCCTCCCCAACAGGGGAGAAAAGATTGTGTGATGCGCCAAAAGAAGGTCTGCATAGGAGGCTATAGGGTTCAGAGCCACCTTTTTTTTCGATAATTTAAAGCTGGGAATAAGGTGTGACAGGTAAATTAAAACTAATGATATTTTTTTATAAATACCTCTTCCTGAATCTTTGGGTCCGCGTTGAGAAGATAAATATCTTTTGAAGTGCTGTTCATGGCTTTACCAATGCTTGAGAGGAGTTTTTCCACTAAGGATACACTCTTAGCTAGAGCTGGTCCTAGTGTTCTGGTCTTTTCACTAATATGCGACACAAGTCTCTTCAAACTATTACGCAACTGAAACAACAATGCATTTAAGAAAATTTAATACATTACAGAAACAATCCAAGGTAAATCACACTTTTATACGAGGTATTGTGATGGTGAAAAATGCTTCCCAGCAGACTTGTCTTAGGGATCCTGAAGCTACAAATGGTGGCCACTGAGTTACCACCATCTCCAACACGGCTTTTCAATTATAAGCCTTGGAACTGTGAAGGTGGACTCCAGTTGAAAGGGAAGGTGGCACACAGGAAACTACAAGAAATCGACCCACAATCGTGGACAAAACTAGTTGAGAAAACATTTTCATTGGAGTCCAAAAATCATTCTCCAGTATGTGTGGGTCAACAATATTCCTAACGTAACTTCCCCTCCCCTCTTTCTTACCCATGTTGAATTTGGGAAGCTGCCATTGTTAAGGAAACGTTTAGAAAGCGTGGAAAATATTGACTTAGGGGAAGGAGGACTTTGAAACTCATTCGATTACTGTTTGCACGTAGAAAGGCTTCAACATCAATTTCCTCAACTTTTTTGTCCAAGATTATAGTACGCTATTGCTCGTAGTAATTTAAGCAGCTTCTTTTTGGAAATTTACCACCTCATTTCCATTCCTATATCAGCTTCAGTAAAAATTTTGAGAGAACACTGTCACAAAACACTTAAAATTTTCTTCAAAGATATGTTCGGTGCCATCGTCAGTTATGAAATAACATACAGCAATTGACTAAATAACTATACAGTGCAAATTAGAATCCTTAATGAAAGCAAGAACAATAAAATACTAAGTTGTTATAAGGCGTTTTTCTTAACGTTTCTATAGGTCAGTGTTAAACACACACACAAGAGCCATAATAGATTTATGGCTATTGGTATATATCCCTATATGAGAACTTTAAAGGAAGTCTTAAATTAACGTGTTTGAATTGTCGATTTAAGGTGGGATTCTTTTATCTTAGCTGAATATTGGGAGTGGCATGATCTACAATGCTGAAACAATTAGAGGAACACAAGGTGCGGTGGTTTTTCAGATTGTTATAATGGTATGAATACATGAGAGGCTCTGTCCGTGGCTATATGCTCGCTAACACAGGGTAACACAGGGTATTTCGCGCTAACCAAACAGCCTATCTTAAAGGAAGAGAAATTAACCTGATATATAAGTTGTTGCAATTTTTGAATAACGGTTTACAAGAGTGGATGAGGTAAGAGAACGGATCCCCAATACATGAGCCTCTTCCAATGACAGTTTTTTAATCTATTTTTAGCTTAAGGTTCACCCGCGTAGCTATTTTTAGGGAGGCACTTGATTGGCCAGTTAATGACGTAATGAAATTAAAATATCCGCGGCTTGAGCAGTTAACGAAAAAAATGGCCTCCCTAGTAGAGAGATAACGTTCGTCGCCGAAACTCAAAACTTTGTTAGTTCTTCGGCGAAATTCAAGCTCGAAGGGAAAACGCCGATCAAATGCATGTATATGTCTCAAAATCTGACGGAAAGTTGTGAAAAAGCTGTCAAGTAAATGTAAAAAACTAGCGCCCTTAACGGTTCATTTGAAAGTTACAGATCCTCGTCCAAAGACTGTAAACAACGAAGTTTCGCCGTACAACTTGAGTAATTTGTTTGAATCGGTAGGAATCCGCGTTTGGATGTCAAAAACAGCGAAGTTTGTTGGCTGGCTTGATAATTTTATAGTGGACGGCTCTGTTTAAGCTCGTGTGGTTTCACAAGCACTTTCTTGACCTGTCTTTGTTATAATTAACAGGATGTTTTGCCGCTGAGAATCTTTAATTGAAGAAGCTTCATCGCTAGACATGGGAAGTAACAGTGAAACTTAATTTTGTGTGAAATGGCGCTCTTATGCAGCTCTGAGTTTCGAGTGATTGTCTTAACCGACTTAACTATCTGGTTCGTTCTCAGCTCCTTTCAGTCTCTTCTACGTACATTTATGTCAAAGTTGCTTAGCAATTATTCGAGCTCAGTACAAGATATGTTTGTTACTTGTCTAATTTCTCCACCTTATCCAAGCGGAATCTTCGAGAAAACGTACGCATCGCACTTTGCTTTCCTGAACAATTTTTGGACTCAAAAATGTTTGTTAGTTTGTTTCTCTTCCAAACGTTTGCTATCGAATATTTCATCTGGATCGTAATTGGCCAAGGAAAGTGATGCTAGTTGCTCGATGCCAGTAAAAAACATAATCAATTCGTGGAGCTCCGCTTTTAGACTTGGCTAAATATATATGCTCATTGCGAATGCTCATCGCGCTCAGACTACACTTAAAAAAATTAAAACAGACTGACAATCGTGATCACATATTTCTAGCTACAAGACAGTGACACGACAGAGGAAAAATACTAGTATCGGCAAAATCTGACCCTTGTCGTCTCCGGCTCTGCATGGGCCTTTTTCTTGAAAGTCCGGTAACTTAACAGGTCCGAAACCATATTTTTAGGGCGTGTTCCGACCTCCAAAGATGGCCATTTTGTTACTTTAGCTGATAACTTTACTGTATAATTTTCAAAACGTTTGAAACTCCCATCTGGAATAGAAAACAAAACAGCTTAACGGACCCGGTAATTACCGTGAGCTTCTACAAGTTTAGATCATCCGAACCGCGCGACATTGGGAATGAGAACTTAAAATAGCTTCGCGAAACTGAAAATAGATTTAGGAAAAACTATGATGGGGACAGGGATCTGTTCTCTTACCTCATTCTCTCTTGCAAAGCTCTGTTCGCTCGTCGGCGAAATAATTCAAGCTCGAGGGGAAAAACTGATCAAATGCATGTACATGGCTCAAATTCTGACGGAATTTTGTCAAAAAGCTGTCAAGAAAATGTCAAAAACTAGCGCGCTTTACATCATTTGAAAGCGATACAGATCTTCGTCCGGAGACTGTAGACAAAGACAGTTATACAGTATGAACTTGTCAGTAATTATCAGATAGACAAAGAATTTTTTTGTTCCTGATCAACTTGTAACATAGAAAGTTTCGCCTTATAACTTGAGTAATTATCAAGATTTTTTTTTGTTTGAACCGGTAAGAATATACATTTGAATGTCAAAAACAGCGAAGTATGTTGGCTGGCTTTGATAATTTTATAGTGGCAAGCACTGTCTCGTTATAACTGGATGTTTTGCCGCTAAGAATCTTTAATCGAAGAAGATTCCTCACTGGACATGGGAAGTAACAGTGAAACTATTAAGGCACTTAAAGCGCTTTGAAGTAAAACATTTTCTTTCGAATATTTGAAGCTTCTTGTGTCTTGATTACAAACTGACAAAAGAGATTTGACAGCATCAACTAAAGCCGAATTTTTCGCGCTCCAAAGAAACTCAAAATTCACTAAATCGTGTCCCTTGGACTGGGAATGAACCTTTGCTCGAAACAATGCTGATGACGTAGGAAATGCCACGACACTCGTGTTTTATGAAGCATTTCCTACGTCACACTTTTGTAATACAATCTTTGGGCCGCGCGCAAGATGGAGACACTTTTTGGTGCCAAATTTAAAACTTTCGGTTCGATTTATTTCGCGTTGTGAATGTTTTACTGCCTAAAACCTAAATATTAAGAATGAAAAAATGATAAACTGCTATATTAGAACAAGAACTTTTTGACTTCATAGGCACTTTAAATGGCGCTATTACTCAGCTCTGAGTTCCGAGTGATTGCTAACTGACTAAACTATTAGAATTTTTTAGCTTATTACAAGATATGTTTGTTACTTGTCTAATTTCTCCACCTTCTCCAAGAACATTCGAACAAATGTACGCATCTTACTTTGTTTTCTTGCAATGTTTTGTTTTTGATCCGCTTTAAATTTCTGTACGCTTTCACCTGCAAGTAGTTTGGACTCAAGAATATTTGTTTGTTTCTTTTCCAAACGTTTACTGTCGAATATTGCATCTGGATCGTAAAACACTTCATTTTCCCAGCTGCTGGTTAATTTTTGGACACAAAACTAGCCCAAGGAAAGCGATGCGAAGTTGGTCGATACCAGTAAAACAAAAATAATCGTGGAGCTCCGCTTTTACTCTTTGCTAAATATATAAGTTCCTTGTGAATGCTCATTGCGCTGAAACACACTGGCAGTCGGGATCACACATTTCTAGCTACAAGATTTGGACGCTGAATGCACGTGACACGACAGCGGGAAAATACTAGTAGCGAGAAAATCTGATCGTCAGTCATCCCCGGCCCTGCGGGGTCATCTAACCGCGCGACATTGGGAACAAGAACAAAGAATAGATTTAAGAAAACTATGATGGGGCATGGGATCCTCTCTTGGTTTGCAGGCAAGGACTGATTACTGTAGAACTAAACACTATCACATTCTTTAGTGCAACAGATATTTACGAAGGTAATAAAAACTTACCACATTATCGGTAGAAGGCTTCTCCAACAAATTCACTACAAAATCAAAAGCCAGTAACAGTGGGAGAATGTCGCTCGTGTTTTCAACCTTCAGGTTGGATGTCATATCAGCAACATAATCAACTAACTGCAGGATAAGAAAGAATGTTTTCTTAGTTTAGCGAACCTGTGGTTGCTTGTGATTGCGTTGAAGATAAGATAACAATGTAAAGTGCAATTGTGGTCTTCAATCTTTAAAGTTATATAGAAAAGTCCTTTGCACACTGACGTTTATTTAATTTATTCATTTATTATTTTATTCATTCATTCATTTGGTTTCTTTTTGTCGTTAGGCTTTATTGCCAGCCCACTTTTCACGTTTTTGTCCCTCAGTTCGTTTGTGTTATTATGTATAGTCTGCTTGTTAAGGTAACAAAGTTGCCGTTGTTGTTGTCACGCATGGTTTCAGAAACTTTTATTTTTAGTGTGAGCATCGGAGGATGAAGAAGAATAATCGAAAAAAGGATAACCATATTTTATCAGATATTTCATCAGGACTGTAAGCTTTGCCTCTACAGTTAAGATCAGTAGCGAAGAACTGAAAGGGTAAAACAAGAAATGGATGAATTATGGAAGTTGTAGAGATGGAGCAATGGGTTTATGAAAACTCACTTATTTCCCTTCATTCCCCAGTGAGTAGTCACCATATGCAACTTATTTAATGAACTGAGACTCAAATGCGAAATATCTTTTTACCAATTAGCCGTCATTGTAAACTCGGATATCGCCTACAAACGGAATTTACATTAAATGAGTACTCCACGAAAAATTGACTTTGGACATATTGATATGTAACAAAGATATAGAATTTACATACTTACAATTGATTTTTAATTTTCGCTCGGTAAATTTTCTTACTATGGAAATTGATTTGCCTCAGCTCAATTCAACAATTAAGTTATACGAACCTTTTGACATGTAGTGAGGTTTTCACCAAAATATAACGATATTTCTATTGAAGCTAGGATTGCTCTGCCAGAATCTCCACTCCTGTTATACCTCTCTAGTTCTGCAGTCCATTCTTTACACGTTGTTAACGAGGAGGGACGAACCTGAAGGCAAAAAGGTACGGTTGTCATTCAGCCACTCTCTTATTTAACAGATTTGAATAACGTTGACCTGTTTGAAAGCAGTAAAACCATTCGACTTCTGACTTGGCAGACTACTTTACCCTCGCTAGATTACGAAAAGAAATGTTTGACCAATACTTTTCACCAGTGTCATGCTCCTATGTTTAGTTTCTCACATCTTATCGTCTTCATGTTAAGGGCGATCCATATCAATTATGAATCTCAGTTGCAGTAATTTAGATCAATAAGAGATTTGCGTAGACATAATACGCTTGCCAGTAAAAAGAGGTCAAGAAAATGATGAAGGCCTTAACATAAGATTCCCCAAGGCAATGGACATTTCTTACCGATACGTTCCACTCTTTTTCTCTTACTGTTCCTCCTACTTCACGAACTAAGATTTTTATTGCAGAAATACCACGAATCAATACTGTACGGAAGCTGCTCTTGTTTCCTTTGTATAGTCTGCCTTGTAAGCCATTCACAAGTGTGTACCAAAACTCGTATGTCAAAGGAGAAGACTGAGGAGAATTCCAACCAGAGCACGTTATGTTGAACAATGTGTCTAGGCTTTCTCCTTCAGATGGCTTAACTATACACTGTGATCCTGTTTAGAACAAATATACATGTGAAATGCAAACCAAAACAAAACCCAAAACCACAACAAAACTAAAAATACAGAACCTTTATTTTTGGCGATTTGTTACGTAAAGAATTTTATTATTGAAATAACTATGGCACTACTCTAGAAATTCTCTATTTGACTGGTCTTACGATACATAAATGGCAATCGAATAAAATTCGGTCGTTCTTTTACTTGACCTGAACTGTGAAAGAAGAGGTACAGGACCTTGCAGTGCGAGGACAAAATCATAAACAAACTGGAAAAATCCTACATTCAGAAGAGTGAGTTTTGAAGAGATGTAAATTTTCTGTCCATGATAATGAGAATGAAACTGAGAGTGATAATGAGAATAATCCTGGGGCAGTGTGTTAATTCACTGTACGTTGCTTGGGGATCTCAGCCTGTAAACCAGTTTAGATCAATTTTCTGGCTCTATAGTACTGGTCAGAGCAACGCTAAGCGAAAATAGGATCAAGTTTGGAAATGCTGTAGTTGTAAAGGAAGGAATGTATCAGCACGAAATTTCCTTTAATTTATCTCACTAGTATGTTGAAAATAATCATGGAAAGACGAGCTTTGTGGTGCCCTTAGTTTAAGTTTTATAACTTTGATGACATCACATGAAAACCAACAATAAGCAAGTTGGGCATGACAAGCCGGATATTGTTGTAATAGACCAGAAACATCGTATTTGTTTTATATCGATGTTGTGTACCCATTTGACACAAGAGCCACTATAAGGAGAGTGAGAAACTTTAGAACTACGAATATCTGAAATAGGACGTGAAATTAATCTAAAGCTAGCTTATATAAAAAAAATGCGTTTTGTAGCTAGTTTCACATATTGAATCTGTGAACCCTGTACACAGGGTCATGTAAAATAGTATTTCTGCAAATGTTAGTGAAATCCTGAGCAAATGACGGAGAGTTGGAGGGGAAGTAGTTCCTAGTACAAGCCTTATAATAATAATAATAATAATAATAATAATAATAATAATAATAATAATAATAAGAAGAAGAAGAAGAAGAAGAAGAAGAAGAAGTCGGCACTTCTCGGATCGGCACATATCCTCAAAAAAGTGCTGGAAGTCTGACGTCTCGGGATGAGACTTGACTGGATATTTCTTCCCAGATAAAATCCCTGTGCTAAATTCTATATAATAATAATAATAATAATAATAATAACAGTTTATTCAACTCTCTTGCAGTAACTTACTGATTTAACGAGTTATAATACAATGAAAAATTAATAAAATCAACTATGTACATTTATATGTACATTAAGTAAAAATTATATACACCACATTTCTTAAAAATACTTAAAAGTGAAAAAGTCTTCGGTGCGCTTCGTTCTACAGGAAGTAACGTTTTTATAAACGTACAGCTGGTCTGATTTGTGCCTTAGGGTGTAGGACAGGTATCGGCCAAGCGTATTGGTAGAAGAGGATGAAGAGGGTGGTTTAAGTCCTTCATTTTACACAAGAGTTTCCACCCGTGCTAACTCGAGGGCATCTAGGTAACTTTCAACACAGGGGAAAATTATCTTAAGCACCCTTTTCTGTATGGATTCAATTTTGTCAGACAGATAACCTGGAATGGATTGCCACACAGGCACGGCGTACTCTAGAACGGATCTAATAGTGCTTATATAGACCTTTAACATGCTACCTTGATCAACGCCGGCTTGGCGTAGAATACGTAGGGAGTAGAGCTTCTTGCAAGCGTTTTTATATATGCAGTCAACATGACTATTCCACTTAACCCTCATCCTACCAACATATTTTACATACTTTTTTTTTTACTTTTTTCCACACAACATACACTCCATTTTTTCTTTCAATCATGCTCAGTTACGATTTTCAATAATTTTTAGAAAAACTAACGTTAATAATACTTCCATTTACTAATGCAAACGTTAAAATTGTACCTTGAAATTAAAGGGAATGTTTTACGTGCCAATTAGACAAACATGCTTAGAGAACTCAACAGATTTGTGCAAATCTTACCAGCTGGGGTCCACTCAAACCCCATCCCTTATTACGGTTATTGACTATTTGAAAAACAACTGTGGTATACAATGCATAGCGCAGGGCCGCATAGAAGTTCTAAGAACCAATTCATAAACTTTTCCCACATAAACAGCGAATTACTGTTGGAAAATTCATAAAATAATTAAAATTGTTTGATATTCAGGATGACAATGAACAATGAAAAATAGTATAAACGTTACATATTATATAAGGAAAATGTTTCGTTTTCATTCTGATGGAATGTAACCAAACAGTGCCTGTAACATCATGAGACTTCTTAGATCTAGAAGCAATCATCGTAAAGCACTTGTTGAACACTGTGTGCTGGACATTCTGGGTGCTTGCACCTATCGCATGTCAATCGAACCTTCTTATCGAATCCACGAGGGCAAAGGTGACATCTCTTTCTCTTTGCCGCACTTGTGTCACCTTGAACTTGCTGGACAGGCAGAGGAAGATCAACTCCAACCATCTTCATGGCATTCCTGATTTGTGCCTGCAATGTAGGTGTAAGTGCTCTGCGTCTGATGTGTGGCAAGACGAGCTGATTTGCTAGCTCTCAAAGGAAGAGGCGTCTCCTGCGTTTACCTTCAGAAATTTTCCATTGAGGAAAGTTGCCTAACCAGACAATAAATGCTGCTACAGCCCTAACATCAACGATATTTCCGAATAGTGCTACAGGCCAACGGTTGACTTTCCTCCTACTTGTGTACATCGTTGCCAGGTGATCCAGATTATCTACTCCACTTTTGGCTGAGTTATAGTAGAGGATGATTTCTGGTTTCTGGGTGTCACCATCTACTTGGTCATCATGATGTATTGTTGACAGCACCAAGACAGCCTGCTTCTCCTTTGCTACACATGTAACCAAAGTGAGCTGGTCACTGAAACCAAACATGGAACTCTGAACCTGTCTGGTACTGTTAGCCTTCATTGAATCTGTGATGTGTGGTTTGTTGGAACGGATTGCGCCCACAAAGATCAAGCCATCCTTCAGAAGATCTTCTGCAAGAGGGATGAGGTGAAAAAATTGTCGGATGTGACATTCCTTCCACTTCTACCCATGGTTCCACAAGCTGTTTGAAAACACGAGCTCCCTGTCGAACTTCTCTCTGCTGGCCAGGTTGCCTTCCCAGGTAAACATCACCTTTCAATGGATAACAGGTCTGTGAATCACGGCAGCACCGAATTTTAATTCCATATTTAGCTGGCTTAGATGGAATGTACTGGCGAAAACCACATCTGCCTCCAAACGCCACAAGCTGCTCATCTACACAAAGATCTGGACCAGGAATGTAGAACTTTGGAAGTTGTGCTTGGAACAGATTCCAAAAGTCCCTAAATGGTGCGAGTTTCTCATCAGCGTGTCTTTCTTCCCAAGCTGCACGATTATCAAACCTTAAAAACTTGTGAATACTTGTAAATCTATTCGTGGACAAGGTTGCACTGATGATTGGTCTCCCTTATTCTCTGACCATAACGAGGACACAGATTCATGATTTATTTGTGCAATTCGGCATAATGAAAAGTTTAATAAAGGCCTTAGTCTCAGTCGAGTCAACTTCCTACCAATCTCTTCTATTCTCAGGGTTATCTTCATTCCATTGACTGACCATGCGTCTAGCCTGACGATTAGTTTCTAGAGCAATGAGATCAACGTAGTTGGGGTGATGAAAAATCCAAAGGCTTCCTCGACTGAGTTGCATTTAGCAGCAAGTGTTATTCCTGGAGGTGTCCTTATGTGTCTTGCATGTGACGTCGACCTCCATTTGGTGGAGTGATCTGCCAAATGGTTCCATTCTTGGCGATAAACACATCCTGCGCAATACCTTCCTCTCCCCTAGCAACCCTAACTGTCTGCCCTCGTCCTCTAGCCTGGCCACGATTTCGAACACTACCACGACATCTTTAGGCTCATTTGGAGGTTCAGAAGGAGTGAAAGCCTGGTCTGTTGCATTCCTTTCATATAGTAGTATAGGAGCTGACTCAGAATCACTGTGGTCTGAAGGCTCTGACAAATGGTCACTTTCTGTATCGGAGTTGTCGGAAAATTTCTAGTTCAGATTCATCTGAGTGCACTTCTAGAACCGCATGGAGAGTTTCCTCTGTATTGTAATACAAAATTCTACCTTTTGCCGCCATTACTTAAGGGAAACAAAAGGAGTCTAAGTTGAACAAAGCAATCCTAAATCGAACAGGCTATTTACTTGTTAGCACTTTATGTATATTACATTGAACTGTCCAGTACTTCATTTGGTAACCTTGAACTATCCTGTAGCATTGCTGGGGTCAATTTAGACCCCATTAGGAAAACGAGCAGCAATTTTTCATAGTCCTCTGGATTTTAAAAGCAACATTTCCATCGGAAGAAAGTAACACAACGAGAAAAATTGATGAAATCTGGAAAAAATCGTCTCGCCATACGAGCTTTGGTGAATGTTTATTATCACAGAGAATCGCATTGGACCCCACCTGGTAGAATGAGGGTTAAGGTCGCTATCGATAAGTACTCCTAGCATCTCGTAAGTCGATACACGTTCTATAGCGTTGTTGCCTACAATTAATGGTCTGAGAATAAAGTTAGGATTTAACATAAACTTAATTAAATCTCTTTACATTTAATAGGGTTTAGTCTCATGTTGTGATCCATAGAAAAATTGTGAATGTCAGATAGGGTCGAATTGAGCAGACTGATAGAGTTCCTGGGTAGTATTTTTATGGCAGACGTCTCATCCACAATCTTGACTCTCAGGTGCCAATCAGCTAAAAGATTGTTTGTCATTATTGTGAAAAGTATCACTCCTAGTTTAGTTCCTTGACGCACACCTCCTTAAGGAATTTCCAATTTGATAAGGTTGTACCTATTCTTACAGCTTGCTGTCTATCTGTTAGGAACGCAGAAATCCAACTGTTAAGCGCGGGCTTAACCTCTAGTTTTCGCATCTCAGTCATTAAGATTTTATGGTCAATTAGATCAAAGCCTTTCGAAAAGTCAGCGAAGAAGATCCGGGCTCCTAGATCACCAAAGTCTACTGCCTCGTAAATGGATTGTAACATGAATAGAAGAGCATCTGTTTTTGAGTGGCCTCTACGCGCAAACTGTCGCGGGTCGATTTTTCCATGTAACTGTTGCAGTAGCTTATGCACGTGAATCTCTCCATGACTTTTGCCAGTGTGCACGTGAGCGATATGGCGCGGAGATCGCTCTTTTTTTCTTTGGTGGGGTGACCTTCGGGATTGGGGTGACGATGGAAGATTTTAGAAGTGATGGGATGTATCCCTCCTTAAGCGACTGGTTATAAATATTTCGAATGACAGGAGCTAGTTCGTGCGCAAAGCGCTAACTATTGTAGCAAAGTGCAACATGGAAGGAAAGACACTGAATATTTTGACCCTAACCCCAACTCTAACCCAACCCCAACCTAAACCTAACCCCAAACCTAACCTAACTTAACCCTAACCCATCAATCTAGCCTTACCCAAGCCTCAGAACCTTAACCCTAAGGGCAAAACAAAAATTCATTCCCCAACCCCCTCCCCTCCATTCCACCCATGTTTAAGCTAAGCTTAGCCATCGCTTTTGTTATTTGTTGTCAAAAGTACCGATCACGTGACATCAATTTTTTTTCATTAAGGTAGTCATAGTACCACTTATTGTCGGGAGATCAGACTTTTGATCCTCTACTTCAAAATAGTATTTCACTGAACAAATTTCAATGTCACGCAACACTTAGCAATACAAAACAACAGTTCTCTCTGCATATTGAAACACTGATTAATTTTAGCGATCATATTGTTTTGAATATTGAACTGGATATGCACGAACTTTTCCCTGGTAATGACGCTGAAGATTGAAATTGGCTGTTCGACGAACTTGGCTCAAATATGGTTGACGTCAATGCGCTGTCTGTTACACCTTACGAAAAAGTAACAAAAAAAGGAAATAAATGATTATGCAAAGCGTTTCCCAGATCATCAAAAGAGGAAAAAGAGAGGCTTAACACAGCAACTACGGGCTGTGATATTCTTGCAAACTTCAGCATGTTGTGTTTTTCGACACTACATACAGACCTGAAACAGTCGGTGATACTGATAGTTTGTCGGTGGCAGTTGCTGAAAAGTATAAAAGAGAGTGTTAAAAAGTGTTAATAATTCAGTGATTTCAGTGAAATATTTGAAACGCGATGTATTGCATGAAGTTTTTAACGCTGTAACGTATTCTTTCTTTTCTCCAATCTCTCTATTAATAAAACACCGCCCTTCCATCTCTTGATCTTATACTTCTATTTACTAATCTAAACAATAGAAAATCTTCATTTATTTTCCCACCTATGTCTACCTCAACCTACTGTATATACGTTGATAGCTTGTTTTATATTAATTCCACTTATTTGTTTACTTATTTCTGTATAATTCGCCTCTTGTGTCTATTTATAATATTTGTTTGTTTGACTTCAACCCTTTTTGCACATGTTGGTTTGTAACTCTCGCACCATTGACCTTTGCCATTTTAGCCCCTGGCTTTGGCTTATCATTGTATCTCCTTCTGTTTTGTGCTGCTGGTTGTTAGTAAACTTTATAAACTTTCATCTTAAAAAAATTATGTAGACAGTGGACACTGACTTGAAATAATCGGTGCTTCCGATAGTTTATCAATGGCAGTTGCTGAAAAAAAAAGAAAAAGAATTAGGGTTGGGGTCAGCGTTAGGGTTAGGTATACATTTCAGAGCATACATTTCAGTAAAAATACTTTGGTATTTAATTAACATGTAGTCAATATGACTATTCCACTTAAGGTCGCTATCGATAAGTACTCCTAGCATCTCGTAAGTCGATACACGTTCTATAGCGTTGTTGCCTACAATTAATGGTCTGAGAATAAAGTTAGGATTTAACATAAACTTAATTAACATCTCTTTACATTTAATAGGGTTTAGTCTCATGTTGTGATCCATAGAAAAATTGTGAATGTCAGATAGGGTCGAATTGAGCAGACTGATAGAGTTCCTGGGTAGTATTTTTATGGCAGACGTCTCATCCACAATCTTGACTCTCAGGTGCCAATCAGCTAAAAGACTGTTTGTCATTATTGTGAAAAGTATCACTCCTAGTTTAGTTCCCTGAGGCACACCTCCCTTGAAGAATTTCCAATGTGATAAGGTTGTACCTATTCTTACAGCTTGCTGTCTATCTGTTAGGAACGCAGAAATCCAACTGATGAGCGCGGGTTTAACCTCTAGTTTTTGCATCTCAGTCATTAAGATTTTATGGTCAATTAGATCAAAGCCTTTCGAAAAGTCAGCGAAGAAGATCCGGGCTCCTAGATCACCAAAGTCTACTGCCTCGTAAATGGATTGTAACATGAATAGAAGAGCATCTGTTTTTGAGTGGCCTCTACGCGCAAACTGTCGCGGGTCGATTTTTCCATGTAACTGTTGCAGTAGCTTATGCACGTGAATCTCTCCATGACTTTTGCCAGTGTGCACGTGAGTGATATGGCGCGGAGATCGCTCTTTTTTTTTTTGGTGGGGTGACCTTCGGGATTGGGGTGACGATGGAAGATTTTAGAAGTGATGGGATGTATCCCTCCTTAAGCGACTGGTTATAAATATTTCGAATGACAGGAGCTAGTTCGTGCGCAAAGCGCTAACTATTGTAGCAAAGTGCAACATGGAAGGAAAGACACTGAATATTTTGTCCCTAACCCCAACTCTAACCCCAACCCCAACCTAAACCTAACCCCAAACCTAACCTAACTTAACCCTAACCCATCAATCTAGCCTTACTCCAAGCCTCAGAACCTTAACCCTAAGGGCAAAACAAACATTCATTCTCCCAACCCCCTCCCCCTCCATTCCACCCATGTTTAAGCTAAGCTTAGCCATCGCTTTTGTTATTTGTTGTCAAAAGTACCGATCACGTGACATCAATTTTTTTTCATTAAGGTAGTCATAGTACCACTTATTGTCGGGAGATCAGACTTTTGATCCTCTACTTCAAAATAGTATTTCACTGAACAAATTTCAATGTCACGCAACACTTAGCAATACAAAACAACAGTTCTCTCTGCATATTGAAACACTGATTAATTTTAGCGATCATATTGTTTTGAATATTGAACTGGATATGCACGAACTTTTCCCTGGTAATGACGCTGAAGATTGAAATTGGCTGTTCGACGAACTTGGCTCAAATATGGTTGACGTCAATGCGCTGTCTGTTACACCTTACGAAAAAGTAACAAAAAAAGGAAATAACTGATTATGCAAAGCGTTCCTTAGATCATCAAACGAGGAAAAAGAGAGGCTTAACACAGCAACTACGGGCTGTGATATTCTTGCAAACTTTAGCATGTTGTGTTTTTCGACACTACATACAGACCTGAAACAGTCGGTGATACTGATAGTTTGTCGGTGGCAGTTGCTGAAAAGTATAAAAGAGAGTGTTAAAAAGTGATTTCAGTGAAATATTTGAAACGTGATGTATTGCATGAAGTTTTTAACGCTGTAACGTATTCTTTCTTTTCTCCAATCTCTCTATTAATAAAACACCGCCCTTCCATCTCTTGATCCTATACTTCTATTTACTAATCTAAACAATAGAAAATCTTCATTTATTTTCCCACCTATGTCTACCTCAACCTACTGTATATACGTTGATAGCTTGTTTTATATTAATTCCACTTATTTGTTTACTTATTTCTGTATAATTCGCCTCTTGTGTCTATTTATAATATTTGTTTGTTTGACTTCAACCCTTTTTGCACATGTTGGTTTGTAACTCTCGCACCATTGACCTTTGCCATTTTAGCCCCTGGCTTTGGCTTATCATTGTATCTCCTTCTGTTTTGTGCTGCTGGTTGTTAGTAAACTTTATAAACTTTCATCTTAAAAAAATTATGTAGACAGTGGACACTGACTTGAAATAATCGGTGCTTCCGATAGTTTATCAATGGCAGTTGCTGAAAAAAAAAAAAAGAATTAGGGTTGGGGTCAGCGTTAGGGTTAGGTATACATTTCAGAGCATACATTTCAGTAAAAATACTTTGGTAGTTAATTAACATGTAGTCAATATGACTATTCCACTTAAGGTCGCTATCGATAAGTACTCCTAGCATCTCGTAAGTCGATACACGTTCTATAGCGTTGTTGCCTACAATTAATGGTCTGAGAATAAAGTTAGGATTTAACATAAACTTAATTAACATCTCTTTACATTTAATAGGGTTTAGTCTCATGTTGTGATCCATAGAAAAATTGTGAATGTCAGATAGGGTCGAATTGAGCAGACTGATAGAGTTCCTGGGTAGTATTTTTATGGCAGACGTCTCATCCACAATCTTGACTCTCAGGTGCCAATCAGCTAAAAGACTGTTTGTCATTATTGTGAAAAGTATCACTCCTAGTTTAGTTCCCTGAGGCACACCTCCCTTGAAGAATTTCCAATGTGATAAGGTTGTACCTATTCTTACAGCTTGCTGTCTATCTGTTAGGAACGCAGAAATCCAACTGATGAGCGCGGGTTTAACCTCTAGTTTTTGCATCTCAGTCATTAAGATTTTATGGTCAATTAGATCAAAGCCTTTCGAAAAGTCAGCGAAGAAGATCCGGGCTCCTAGATCACCAAAGTCTACTGCCTCGTAAATGGATTGTAACATGAATAGAAGAGCATCTGTTTTTGAGTGGCCTCTACGCGCAAACTGTCGCGGGTCGATTTTTCCATGTAACTGTTGCAGTAGCTTATGCACGTGAATCTCTCCATGACTTTTGCCAGTGTGCACGTGAGTGATATGGCGCGGAGATCGCTCTTTTTTTCTTTTGGTGGGGTGACCTTCGGGATTGGGGTGACGATGGAAGATTTTAGAAGTGATGGGATGTATCCCTCCTTAAGCGACTGGTTATAAATATTTCGAATGACAGGAGCTAGTTCGTGCGCAAAGCGCTAACTATTGTAGCAAAGTGCAACATGGAAGGAAAGACACTGAATATTTTGTCCCTAACCCAACTCTAACCCCAACCCCAACCTAAACCTAACCCAAACCTAACCTAACTTAACCCTAACCCATCAATCTAGCCTTACCCCAAGCCTCAGAACCTTAACCCTAAGGGCAAAACAAACATTCATTCTCCCAACCCCCTCCCCCTCCATTCCACCCATGTTTAAGCTAAGCTTAGCCATCGCTTTTGTTATTTGTTGTCAAAAGTACCGATCACGTGACATCAATTTTTTTTCATTAAGGTAGTCATAGTACCACTTATTGTCGGGAGATCAGACTTTTGATCTCTACTTCAAAATAGTATTTCACTGAACAAATTTCAATGTCACGCAACACTTAGCAATACAAAACAACAGTTCTCTCTGCATATTGAAACACTGATTAATTTTAGCGATCATATTGTTTTGAATATTGAACTGGATATGCACGAACTTTTCCCTGGTAATGACGCTGAAGATTGAAATTGGCTGTTCGACGAACTTGGCTCAAATATGGTTGACGTCAATGCGCTGTCTGTTACACCTTACGAAAAAGTAACAAAAAAAGGAAATAACTGATTATGCAAAGCGTTCCTTAGATCATCAAACGAGGAAAAAGAGAGGCTTAACACAGCAACTATGGGCTGTGATATTCTTGCAAACTTTAGCATGTTGTGTTTTTCGACACTACATACAGACCTGAAACAGTCGGTGATACTGATAGTTTGTCGGTGGCAGTTGCTGAAAAGTATAAAAGAGAGTGTTAAAAAGTGATTTCAGTGAAATATTTGAAACGTGATGTATTGCATGAAGTTTTTAACGCTGTAACGTATTCTTTCTTTTCTCCAATCTCTCTATTAATAAAACACCGCCCTTCCATCTCTTGATCTTATACTTCTATTTACTAATCTAAACAATAGAAAATCTTCATTTATTTTCCCACCTATGTCTACCTCAACCTACTGTATATACGTTGATAGCTTGTTTTATATTAATTCCACTTATTTGTTTACTTATTTCTGTATAATTCGCCTCTTGTGTCTATTTATAATATTTGTTTGTTTGACTTCAACCCTTTTTGCACATGTTGGTTTGTAACTCTCGCACCATTGACCTTTGCCATTTTAGCCCCTGGCTTTGGCTTATCATTGTATCTCCTTCTGTTTTGTGCTGCTGGTTGTTAGTAAACTTTATAATTTTTCATCTTAAAAAAATTATGTAGACAGTGGACACTGACTTGAAATAATCGGTGCTTCCGATAGTTTATCAATGGCAGTTGCTGAAAAAAAAAAGAAGAAAGAATTAGGGTTGGGGTCAGCGTTAGGGTTAGGTATACATTTCAGAGCATACATTTCAGTAAAAATACTTTGGTAGTTAATTAACATGTAGTCAATATGACTATTCCACTTAAGGTCGCTATCGATAAGTACTCCTAGCATCTCGTAAGTCGATACACGTTCTATAGCGTTGTTGCCTACAATTAATGGTCTGAGAATAAAGTTAGGATTTAACATAAACTTAATTAACATCTCTTTACATTTAATAGGGTTTAGTCTCATGTTGTGATCCATAGAAAAATTGTGAATGTCAGATAGGGTCGAATTGAGCAGACTGATAGAGTTCCTGGGTAGTATTTTTATGGCAGACGTCTCATCCACAATCTTGACTCTCAGGTGCCAATCAGCTAAAAGACTGTTTGTCATTATTGTGAAAAGTATCACTCCTAGTTTAGTTCCCTGAGGCACACCTCCCTTGAAGAATTTCCAATGTGATAAGGTTGTACTTATTCTTACAGCTTGCTGTCTATCTGTTAGGAACGCAGAAATCCAACTGATGAGCGCGGGTTTAACCTCTAGTTTTTGCATCTCAGTCATTAAGATTTTATGGTCAATTAGATCAAAGCCTTTCGAAAAGTCAGCGAAGAAGATCCGGGCTCCTAGATCACCAAAGTCTACTGCCTCGTAAATGGATTGTAACATGAATAGAAGAGCATCTGTTTTTGAGTGGCCTCTACGCGCAAACTGTCGCGGGTCGATTTTTCCATGTAACTGTTGCAGTAGCTTATGCACGTGAATCTCTCCATGACTTTTGCCAGTGTGCACGTGAGTGATATGGCGCGGAGATCGCTCTTTTTTTCTTTTGGTGGGGTGACCTTCGGGATTGGGGTGACGATGGAAGATTTTAGAAGTGATGGGATGTATCCCTCCTTAAGCGACTGGTTATAAATATTTCGAATGACAGGAGCTAGTTCGTGCGCAAAGCGCTAACTATTGTAGCAAAGTGCAACATGGAAGGAAAGACACTGAATATTTTGTCCCTAACCCCAACTCTAACCCCAACCCCAACCTAAACCTAACCCCAAACCTAACCTAACTTAACCCTAACCCATCAATCTAGCCTTACTCCAAGCCTCAGAACCTTAACCCTAAGGGCAAAACAAACATTCATTCTCCCAACCCCCCTCCCCCTCCATTCCACCCATGTTTAAGCTAAGCTTAGCCATCGCTTTTGTTATTTGTTGTCAAAAGTACCGATCACGTGACATCAATTTTTTTTCATTAAGGTAGTCATAGTACCACTTATTGTCGGGAGATCAGACTTTTGATCTATTACTTCAAAATAGTATTTGACTGAACAAATTTCAATGTCACGCAACACTTAGCATTACAAAACAACAGTTCTCTCTGCATATTGAAACACTGATTAATTTTAGCGATCATATTGTTTTGAATATTGAACTGGATATGCACGAACATTTCCCTGGTAATAACGCTGAAGATTGAAGTTGGCTGTTGGACAAACTTGGCTCAAATATGGTTGACGTCAATGCGCTGTCTGTTACACCTTACGAAAAAGTAACAAAAAAAGGAAATAACTGATTATGCAAAGCGTTCCTTAGATCATCAAACGAGGAAAAAGAGAGGCTTAACACAGCAACTATGGGCTGTGATATTCTGCAAACTTTAGCATGTTGTGTTTTTCGACACTACATACAGACCTGAAACAGTCGGTGATACTGATAGTTTGTCGGTGGCAGCTGCTGAAAAGTATAAAAGAGAGTGTTAAAAAGTGATTTCAGTGAAATATTTGAAACGCGATGTATTGCATGAAGTTTTTAACGCTGTAACGTATTCTTTCTTTTCTCCAATCTCTCTATTAATAAAACACCGCCCTTCCATCTCTCGATCTTATACTTCTATTTACTAATCTAAACAATAGAAAATCTTCATCTATTTTCCCACCTATGTCTACCTCAAACTACTGTATATACGTTGATAGCTTGTTTTATATTAATTCCACTTATTTGTTTACTTATTTCTGTATAATTCGCCTATTGTGTCTATTTATGATATTTGTTTGTTTGACTTCAACCCTTTTTGCACATGTTGGTTTGTAACTCTCGCACGATTGACCTTTGCCATTTTAGCCCCTGGCTTTGCCTTATCATTGTATCTCCTTTTATTTTGTGCTGCTGGTTGTTTATAAACTTTATAATTTTTCATCTTAAAAAGAAATATGCAGACAGTGTACACCGACTTGAAATAATCGGTGCTTCCGACGGTTTGTCAATGGTAGTTGCTGAAAAGAATGAAAAAAAAAAAAAAAGGATTACGGTTGGGGTCAGCGTTAGGGTTAGGTATACATTTCGGAGCACGCACTCAGTAAAAATAGTTTGGTGAGTTAAATTGCATTTTATGCAAGAAAGTGGGCAACTTGTTTTTTTTTGTAACTAGACACAAGTGTTTTAATCCAAAAATATACTGCTCGTAAAATTCATACAAAACTACATCTGGGACTTTAGGGGCATAGTTTCCTACTCCTTACAAGTGAGGATATTGATGACGTCATTTCCCGCTTTTTCAGGGTTGTTTGTGTAGTCAGTGAAAAATGGTGATTGACAGATTCCTGAAGTTCTCTGAAGCTGACGAAAAAACTATCGCTGACGAATAAAGAGTCTGTATGTAGAGCGTGTCCGTTAGCGGACACTGTCAGATGTTTTGGCCGCGCCCCATTTTTGGCGACGCCAAAACATCGAAAATCCCTTTACTCGGTCTTTCTATACTCGGAAACCTTATGAAAACGCTTGCTACGCAGGCTAGGAATTTCCAGGCGGCACCTATCTCCTCTGTGGACATGTTTACCTGTTATGAAGGTTTTGTTCCCGTAAGCGGACATTCACCCTGCTTTTGGGAAAATTCTCTTAAGTGGAGAGCTCTACTAACGGACACTTTTTCCAATTCCCTAGGGTGACCGCTTACGAGAGAGTTGACTGTATAATGAAAAGATGTACATGGTGGGGCGAATATATAAATCAGTTCTATTTTCCAATGGTAAAAACAATATTTTAGGAAAAAAAAAACAGGCAGTAAAATATTGTTTTAACCACTCCAAAATAAAATTAATATCTTCCCTTTCTCGTGTAGGATTCTCCATGTGTAATAAAGGAAAGATAATTCACAGATTTGTGTCGTGAAACAATGACTAGTAACCGCGACTTCACCACTGTTGATTTAATCAATGCACATGGAAGCTCTAATTGAAGAAGATGAACGTACTGCACTGAAGGTGAAAGTTTCTTAAAAGGTGTGAAAGACTACTGCAATTATGAACGCAGGTGGTCATTGCATCGAATCACGTTCAAGCCGGGATATTTTTTCAAGATTTCTTTAGCTAGACTGAATTTTTGTGAACCCAGAGTTTACAAATGGGCTTAGATCGGAAAGGAAACTGTGTGGTCGTCGTGTTTAGAGCTCAGTTTCAGTTACCGAAATACCAAACACTTCACAAATAAATAACAAAACAGGAGTAGTCTGTAAAAAAGCTTATTGTTGTGTTAGCTGGTATGAAACATGTATTTGGAACCTCTACTAGGAAAAGTCGGGTCATCGTTTTCAAGTACTGAGCCAATGCACGAATAAGAAAAATACCAAAACATGTTTTGTCAAATAGTTGACTGAAATAAGTACGAGATGATTCGCATGACACTGCACCTTTACTATTTTAATTGAAATTTCAGAAATGGTCTTTAAGTATGAAATCTATTTTGTACGTCAATTTTTAGTGAAATAGTGAAGAAACGAATAAATATATGTGCATTAAATAAGTTATAAAACACCGCACAGAGGCTTTTACCCGCGAAATAAAATCTTGCGCAAGCACTGGAAGAAAAAAATCTTATAAAAGACTTCCTCATCCTCCCAGTTCTTTTCTTTTCTTTTTCCAACGTGAGATCAGCATCCACGGGCAGCCGTGCCCAAGCTACATCCAGTTGCAAAACTACTTGAGACACTGTGCCTTATTTGGGCTTTAATGATGTCTCCATGATCTTGCGCTTTCCATCTCCCCACTCTAAACAAAGTTGCGTGCACTGCAACATCTGCAAGCTCGAAACGGGCACGAACACCTTTGAATGAGGAAGAATCCAGTCCGCCCGGTTGTTCGAAAGCCGATTAACCCTAATACAAAATTAACCAAGGAGTTTATTTCTCTATCCACAAATGTTGTTCAACGCTGATATTCTGTAAAAGTTTAAATTAGAGGACATCAATATTAAAAAACAAAAAGCAGCAAAAGAAAGTTTCATCCAAAAGTTACAAAATTAAAAAAGTTTCATCCAAAAGTTATAAACCGCAACCAAAGTTTACGCTAACAAGTTAATCAGCTTCTGAACAACCGGGCCCCATTATCACTATTTTTAGGACATCAGTGACGTCACGAAGCCATTGTTCTTGAGGAACATAGCGGACGGTTTGCAAGAGACGCGCGGGTCGTAAGAAATCGTTTGTTTTCTGACACGTAAAATACTGATCTGGAACTTTTGATAAGGAAACATCAAGGTAGCCGCCATTTTCGGATCACATTTCAAAATAAGTCGAGAGTTAGCTCAGATTATCGTATTTTTCGAATTTTCTGTATCTATTCGGAATTTTTGACTGATTATAGTGTTCTTGAAGTGCCATCATGCCAAATCCCAGCGTTGCAGACAACTGATTTTTTTTTTGAAGGTTAGGCATTAAAGTTTACTGAAACAGCTGTTTTAGTAAGACAAAAGGATTGCTGTTTCTATGTGTTTAAAACACCCAGTTTTGTTTTCATTTTGTTTTGAAGGGGATTCTATGGAAGTGCATACGAAATGGCGCGACTCTCTTTGTCGAATTTGCGCTGATAGACTCAAACCAGGGGAACGAAAAGAGGAGGCTATTAAATTTGCTGACCAAGTCCTGAAAATTTGGAATGTTTCTGTGTTGGTTGATTTACCAAATGTCCACCCATGGTCAATATGTATGAGATGTCGAGCAAAATGCAGTATTGCTCGTCAGTTTACTCGTCGTACGAGTCAAGTTCGAGTCGCGAGTCAAGTTCGAGTCACGAGTCACGTTCCAAATTTTTTTTCTTTTTGTTTTCTTTGTTTTTTTTTTTTCGATTACACTACTGATGTGCGAGCAGTAACCAGAAATATTAACTTCCCAGTTGGCGACATTCTTCATTCTCGACCAAAAGAGTCATTACCACTGCGTATTGCCGTTGCTTCACCAAGATGCACGACAACTTTCAATATTAATACATTTTCTACGAATATTAAGACCTCAAATTTGCACATACCTGAAGTACATGTCCCATTTACCCGATATACCGGAAAAACACGCGCGTATGGAAAACCAGGAAACCGAAAAGCCGGAAAGCCAAGAATGCGGAATGCCGGAATACCGGAATGCCGGAAAGTGCCGGAAAACCGGATAGAGCTAGTCATAAAAGGAAAATTAAGTTGGAGCGAAATAGAATGGAATTAAATGGAAAACAGTTTTTAGTTTATAATTTTGTTTTATAAAAGTCGCACTCGCACACCCTGGAGCACTCCAGCTCCCGAGATTTTAATTACTCATTTTTTTCCCACGGCGGCGAAACAATTTAATTTGATATTATGGACGCTTGCGGTCTTCACGTGCAAGCTACAGGTGATTGACAGCTGTACTCCACCTTTACTTTCAAGGCGTGAGAATATTTTTCCTAGATAATTGAACAAGGAAGTCCCGACAAGAAAAGGAAATTATAAATGAATGTTATAGCTCGTTTTATTTGTGGTATAACGTCTTTGCGTCGCCTTTCAGATCTCGTCATAATGAAATCCAAGAGATGGCAGGAAAGAGGTCGGCATGATTGTTATTTTTCGTGAACCACATTTATTATATGACTGGCTCTTGCAGCGGTCAAGATGAGTCAATTCTCCTGCTGTGATTGGCTACCCACGAGGTCAAGATGGAGCCCTCTTGACCTCTCGGGATAGCCCGTTCGTCCCGCATTTTACTGTCTCTTGATGGCGTCCTTTGAGTCATATAATAAATCCTTTATTGACCAAGCTTGTTCGGTCAAGATGGCGGGATATTGGCCTCGTTCTTTTTTTGCGTGTTTATGGACCTCGACTTCATCTCGGTCCATAAACACGCAAAAAAAGAACTTGGCTAATATCCCGCCATCTTGACCTCACCCTTGGCCAATAACTCATATGTATTTGTTCATACTTTCGTTTTTTGAAGCCCACCGCTTCAGTTTTAGTGGGTGTTTACATGATACCGGGGCGACTTTCGCCCCGGCGCGAGTTCACTCTGGTTCCCTCTTGCAGCTCTGTATTCGTATTCGAGATTTTGCACCGGAACGAAAATTATCGCTCCAGTGCAGGAACCGGGGTGAACTCGCGCCGGTGCGACATGACATTTTTCGGTGGTATCATGTAAACGAATACAGAGTTACGAGAGGGACCCGGAGTGAACTCGCGCCGGGGCAAAAGTCGCCCCGATATGAACCTCACACCGGTATGAAACTCGCCTCGGTGCGAGTTTTCTCATGTAAACATCCGCTTAGTGTACGTTTCACAGTTTGAAAGGTATGTTTCGCGATTGGTAGGCTTTTGTACATTATGCTTTTGTTTCCCCACTAAAATGCTCCACCTTAATACTCCAATTTTCCCACTAAAATGCTCGGTCTTCCCAAAAATAGCCACTAATATGCTCGGATAATGCTCATTATAGAAACGGTTTTTTAATTAATTTAAAAGTTTTTAACATGGTGTTAACTGTTCACACTTACAAAAACGTACAAGTCTTGCAAGTAACAACAACAACGTATACGAGTTCATAAATACAGCCAAAAAAACATAATCCTCGAAATCATCTATGAATTTTGAGTTTTAGTCTTCATTTTCTCCAAAAAGATATTTTCTTTTTTAGTTTCTCGGAAAAAGAAATTTCCGGGAAAATGCCACTAAAATGCTCGAATAATGCTCAATCCTTTTGCCTCACTAAAATGCTCGAAAAAATCAGATGCCACGCAGCTCTCAGTAACCTCTTATTTCATTGGTTCTTATTACCACGCAGCTCCATTATTTCAGGGCTAGGGTCCATTGTTTCTGTTGTTTGTTTATTGTTTTCTCAGCCAATCCTGTGAACTGTTCCGGGAGCTGCGTGGCGCCTCGAAAAAATGCTAGCATAATGTACAAAAGGTTAGCGATTGGAAAAAACATTCTCACGCCTTGAAATTAAAGGTGTAGTACAGCTGTCAACCATCTGTAGCTTGCACGTGAAGACCGCAAGCATCCATAATATCAAATTAAATTGTTTCGCCGCCGTGGGAAAAATGAGTAATTAAAATCTCGGGAGCTGGAGTGCTGCAGGTGTGCGAGTGCGACCTTAATTTATAAAACAAAATTATAAACTAAAAACTGTTTTCCATTTAATTCCATTCTATTTCCTTTTCTGACTAGCTCTATCCGGTTTTCCGGCACTTTCCGGCATTCCGGCATTCCGGATTCTAGCTTTCCGGCTTTCCGGCTTTCCGGTTTCCTGGTTTTCCATACGCGCGTGTTTTTCCGGTATATCGGGTAAATGGGACATGTACTTCAGGTATGTGCAAATTTGAGGCCTTAATATTCGTAGAAAATGTATTAATATTGAAAGTTGTCGTGCATCTTGGTGAAGCAACGGCAATACGCAGCGGGAATGGCTCTTTTGGTCGAGAATGAAAAATTTCGCCAACTGGGAAGTTAATATTTCTGGTTACTGCTCGCACATTAGTAGTGTAATCGAAAAAAAGAAACAAAAAAAATAAATAAATAAGAAAAAAAGAAAAGAAGAAAATTTGGAACCTTACTCGAACCTGACTCGTGACTCCAACTTGACTCGTGCGACGAGTAAACTCATTGCTCGTTACTTGGCTGGAAACTTCAATCTAACTACGACAACATGGGTTCATTCCTTTGCTACTTGAGTTCACTTAAATTGCTCAACTGAAACAAACTTCCAATCAACATTTTACAGGTTATGAAAATATAAATATATACGAACCACAAACAACAATTTCTATCAGTTTGCAAGCACCAAAATAAAGGCAAAAATTGGACAAAAGGATTCAGACACTACTTGAGTTTTTAATAGAGGCAACAAAATATGAGGCCATAGTAACAACGTATTCGAGAATGTCACAAAATTGGTGGAATTCCTTTGTATTCAGCTAACACCAATACTGATGCTGTACACTTCTGTTGAATTCAGTACATTCAAAGCAGTTATAGTTGATGCTGCCTATATTTTATTTCAGGTCCTTTCATCAGCCAAGAAGATGTCCAAATAAAATGATTAAAAATAATTATCTCCCTGGTCTTTTGTTTTAAAGGCTGCTTTTCTCTGGTACTTCTTGATGCAAGGGGAATCACATGTTTGTGGGTACTTGAATCCTGCTGACTATACGATACAGTCATTAATCCTGGATTAAATCATCATGGAATGTTAAATGTCTTTTTAAGGCTGCTTTTCTCTATTACTTTTTGATGCAAGGTGAGTCACATGTTTGTGGGTACTTGAATCCTGCTGGCCATACCACACATTCATTAATCCCGGGTTAAATCATCATGTAATGTTAAATGTCTTTTTAAGGGTGCTTTTCTCTGATACTTCTTGATGCAAGGTGAGTCACATGTTTGTGGGTTCTTGAAACTCTGCTGGCTATACCATACATTCATTAATCCCGGGTTAAATCTAATGTTAAATGTCTTCAGGTTGTATTTTGAAATTACAGCTAAGGTAATTTAAAATAAAAGGCTTTGCATTAGGCATTCCTTAAAAAGGACTTTGAGTGTCCAGAAATCATAATCAACACAACTTCAGTCTTTCTATCTGATTAAAATACAATGCAATCACTTGTCCTTAACAACCAATTTCTATGCTACCTTATTCCTATTTTTAGCCTGTCAAATCAATGCAACAATTACTGATACCTTTGGTTGCATGATTACAAGAGGTTCAATATTAATCTGGTAATTATTTTTCAATCCCGCCACAAAATGGGATCGACAGTGTTTCCTTAAAACAGAAAAACATGAATATTTTAATTTGTGCTTGTAAAGGAATGATATTCTGATTCAGTGCCGAGTTATGCAAATAAGCCCAATCAGAACGTGCTGCGTTCTGATTTGCATATCGCCGCTCCCACTGAGATGATTGGCCGAACAGAAAAACTAAAACTGGTTTGAAACGCGGAGCACGATAGAACGAATTTGGCTGATTGAGCTAAAAGGTTAGTGGTATCTCAGACTTTAGTTCACAAATGGGTGATTTTTTACCGCTGTGTACCACATTGTGTTTGACCAGCATTGTTTTCCTTATAAAGCACCTACAATGACGTAATTATGACCTAGTTAAGTTTAATTTAAGTTCGAGCTTCTCAGAAATCTGCGTAAACAATCTATGTGTTTGTCCACATCTCCATGAACAACAGACCGAAATCCTGACGCTATGTCAGATATAATTGCCGATAGCTTTCATAGAAGTTGTATCTACTTTTCCGTCACAGGTACAGGGCTAATCATCCGCCTTTTTTCCAACAAACTCAGAAATTATCTCATTAAAAGTCGATTTCCTTATGTTTACGAAATCGAGGACCACCCCGCATCTGACATAAGGCTCCGAAGTGGCGTTTTGATCCTCTTTACGCTTATAACGCTCCGAAGTAGCGTCTGCTAAAGCTTTTCTTCAGTTTCTTCATCCTGCTCTTTCATTTTGTCAGTGAGGATGGCAAAGTAATAATCTGTCATGGAAAGCCTATCAGAGCGAAGACAGGCCGATCCAAGGCTATAAAACGAGGTGACCACAACGCGTTCACTCTTTTCCATTCCGCTTGCTATTTACATCATTAGACCGCCAAACGAGTATCCCTAGCGTTAAAATAATATACCGTAAAAACCCTATCAGAGCGAAGACAGGCCGATACAAGGCTATAAAACGAGGTGACCACAATGCGTTCACTTTTTCCCATTCCGCTTGCTATTTACATCATTACACCACCAGACGAGTATCCCTAACGTTAAAATAATATACCGTAAGAGCTCTATTAAGTCCCCGGGGGCTTATTTAATTTCAGGCCTTATTAACGGAGGGTGGGGGGGGGGGGGGGTTTAGAGAGGGGGGCTTATTCAAATCTTAAACACGCCGTTTATGTATTTCGACGAAACTCAAACAACTGCAGTGAAACTTGGTTATTGAATAAAGAGAAGCGAACAGTATTATGTGTTTGAGTGTATATTTGTTTAAAAAAAAAACTAACCGGGCCGCATGAAGTGGATTTCGCAAAAGGGAATAGGTGGGAGTTATTTACTAAATCTTATGTGGGGGTGGAAGGGCTTATTAGAGAGGCAGGGGGGTCTTATTACTGAAGTGACGTCCAAGCGGGGGGCTTATTAGAGGGGGTGGGGTTAGTAGAGATGGGGGGCTTAATATAGAGCTTTTACGATAAATATTTAGCCAAGCCTAAAAGCGGAACTCCACGGTTATTAGTCCTTCTACTGTCATAGAGTAACTTCGTATGGGTTTCCTTGAGCCAATTTTATGTCCAAAACATTGAGCAGCAGCAGGGAAAGCGAGGAGTTGTACGATCAAGATGAACTATTCGATACCAAACGTTTGAAAAAGAAGCAAACAAACATTCTTGAGTCCAAACTCCTTTTACTGTGAAAGGGTAAAGGAATTCAAATGGTTCAAAAACAAAACATTGAAAGAAAACAGTTTCTCGACTTTTTCAGGTACGCGCGAGTGTACCTGCGTACAGACAACGTCGAAGTACAGACTACGCCATTTGGCTCAAAACACATGGTATCCTCTAAAACAACTGCACATGACCTGAGTGTAACTTAACAACAATCAAATTGCGTAATATCGACACACCGTTATTTCTCGTTCGAAATATAAACATAATGTAGCGTTGTGAAGCGCGCTCAAAGTTTAAACAATCATCCACGTATCTGCCATTTTGAAAAGTGGGTTTGTTTTGACGGTGTTTTGACACGTGACAAAACAAACTCTAGCATGGATTCTCATTGACTGAAACACTAGTTGGGCCCGCCCTTAGGGGTAATCCTGGACTGGAGTAAGGGGGTATGTTCCACATGTTATGGATTTCTTACTAATAGCGAGTAGTGTCACAACAATTTTGCAACTGGTTGTCTGAGTGCTTTTACGCAGTGTGATCATTCGGTTAGTTTAGCAATATGTACGGGACGTATTGTACTTTTGGCATTTTTTAAATTAACAATTAAAATTGTCTTAAGCAATAGGGTTTTATTGTCTTAAATCTCCTGGATGAAAAATGGTCAGGGAGAAAAGCTCATTTTGGGATGTTTTTCGTACGACGCCATCGGGTGAATTTCGTTGTTATGATGGAACAAGTCAAAATACATGTCTAAGTTTGGAGAGAAACTATGGACATAACTGCGTTTTGGCTTTACGGTTTTTAAGGACGTGATTAAGAGGTGTTTACTGTGAGCTCATGTGAGACAAGTGTATTTACGTCCTTAAATGACGCAAAAAGCGTCAAGTAGGAGATATATAACAGTTTTATTCCTGTCTGACTTTTATTGTTTGGCTTTTATCACTAATTAGGATTGAAAAAAAAATTGATAAGGAAGAGGAGAGAGAGGATCTCATCAGTCCTTCTGGTGTATTCCCACTGGGTATATCGGACCACGATTTAATTTACGCCACCATTCGGCTCAATAACAAAAGACCACCTCCACAAATTATCCATCTTTAAAGAGCCCGACGACCAGCTATGGGTTTGGGAACGATTATTCGACGATATTTGCAATGAGCATGCTCCGTGGAAGGAAATAAGGCCAATAAGCTTCTCCTCTCCATGGACAACTTGTGAAATTCGTCACAAAATGAACCGAAGGTACAAACCCTTTAAGGCGGAAATTTCTTGTAAATGTCCTGAGCAATGGTCTAATTACAAAAAAGTTAGGAACGAAGTTATAACTGACCTAAGAAAAGCTAAATCAGCCTGTTTTTCCAACATTTTTAGTGAAGTCAAGTCCTCGAGCGCATACTGTAATCTTCTCAAGGGGCTACGAACCCCAAGGTCCGCGGAAACATCAGGCCTCTTAAAAGGGAAGACAACGTCCTGGAATTCACAGACTCGGGAAAAGCGAACCTGATGAACTCTTATTTTGCAACGATCGATTTAAAGCTATCTAACACTTTACCCTCGCCTACAAGCTGTGGACACGGGGCAACGTGTGTAGACAAGGATGAGACGGATACTTCGCAAGTAACAGATGCCTGTTTCGAAGTCTTTAGTAGCGGACAAAATAAAAGCGCTGAGAACAAAGACTTCGAAGGTCACTCAAGTCATGTGTTGCGACACGTCACCAACTGTCTCTTAAATCGTTCTCTGCAGTGGTGCGTGTTGGACAGGTGCACTGGAAAATCACGGGGGACAAGAGAAAAGATAATTCTGTTCTCCTTACATCGGACGCATTGAGCTTATCATAATGTTAGAATCTATTTTTTTGTACCCTGTCAATATATATCCCTTTAAAACTGACGAAATTGCTTTACAGGTCAGCCACCGATAACAATAATAATTCTTGTAAAAAAAGAAAACAAAAAACAACAACAACAAAGCAATAAAAAAAGAAACAAATAAAAGAAAAAAAACTCATGGATATTGCACTATTGCAATTTGAACCTGGAATTTTCTGCATCAGAGGCGGTGATATTGACCGCGGTATATTCTGCATAGCTAATGAGGGGAAAATAGTTTATTTATTCCAAAGTCACTAATCACATTGTTGACATCAATAATTAATTTCATTTCTGCTCAGGGTTTGAGAAAGAAAACGCTTATCGAATGGTGTAGGATTCACAACGTGGTCAGAGTAACTGCCGAAATTGCTCATCGAAGCACCTCTTGCAGATAAAAATGAAAAAAAGAACCGAAGGCTTGCCTTGAAAAATATCTTTCGAGATTTTGTGCAGTTTTCCACGAACAGTCACTTAAAACTGCACGAAAGGTCAGGCCCAGCCAGGGGTTTTGGGTATATTGTTTCTAGAGCCGTTTTAACTAGGTATATGGTATTTTTATGTTACAATTCGGGTATAAAGTATCTGGTTTTTCATGAATTTTAGGTGTTTGGTATATAGACCACGCTTTTCGCATTAAGACTTACAGCGTCAAAATAAAGGTTTTCTATTCTATTCTACTCTATTCTAGACATGAATTAAATGCTTGAACATAATTTTAGGTCTTAAGCAATTCACAAGTTTTACAATTTTTAGGTACTATATTGGTATCTGATGGGGAAAAAACCGGGTATATTGGTATCCCACTACTGCCCCCTGGCTGGGCCTGAAAGGTCACTCAGGTCACGTGCGCGACACGTCAAGATGACCAACTGTCTGTTAAATCCTTCTCTGCAGTGGTGCATGTTGGACACGCGCACTGGAAAATCGCGACACAGGTAGTAGATCCACGGTAATATCGTTTACCAAGTACTAAAATAATATAGAACTGTCACGGCGTATGCAAGACTTCTACCTTTTCCTAAATTCGGCTTAACTTTTTTTATGCGCACAGACTACTGGATTAAAATCTTCACAACTTTACAAAGATATGTGCAAGGAAAGTGTGTTTAGGTCTTTCGAAGTGGGCTGTATAACCTTGAGCACTCACTGAAGGTTTCAGATTACACTAGCTTATTAAGCAAATTTGTGATTTTCCTGGGTCATGTAGATGAATGCTCTTGATGATGTAATGCTTTGCACTCTGGACTTCGGGTTGGCTTTAACCAATGAAAACACTGCCATGTGCCTTCTATTGTGCATTGGCCAATCAAAACACACACCACATACAGTATTGTGAACTTTGCTGCAGTCATGTCCAATACTGTCGACATGATACGAGTCGAAAAATACGTTTTACAACTCGTACCAGTCGACAACTTGTGTCGACTCGACAGACAGAGTTGTCGAGTGGAAAATGCATCTCATTAGTTCACCCAAGGGTCCGCTTCGAACAGTTGTCGAGTTGTACGAGTCGTACGAGTGGAAAAAATTATTGTCGACTCGACAAAATAACTTGTCGAGTGGAAAAATGCATCTTATTAGCAGAAAGATTAGCATGCATCTCATTAGTTCACCCAAGGGTCCGTTTCGAACAGTTGTCGAGTTGTACGAGTCGTACGAGTGGACAAAGTTATTGTCGACTCGACAAAATAGCTTGTCGAGTGGAAAAATGGATCTCATTAGCAGAAAGATTAACATGGCGGAAAATCGAAACAAGCACGCTACACATATGTATGCCTAGTTCTTTAAGCCGCGAGCAGAAAGAAGCGACAAAGCGTGAGTTACTGGTTTAAACCACAAGCGGAAAGCAGAAAGCGCAACCGGCAGAAACAAGCCCGCTACACATGTGTATGCCTCGTTCTTTAAGCCACGAGCAGAAACAAGCGCGCGTTATCATGTATATGCCGCGTTCTTTAAGCTTCAAGTGGAAATGCGCAACCGGCAGAAACAAGCGAGCTACACATCAGTATGCCTCGTTCGTTAACCCATGAGTAGAAACAAGCGCGCGTTACTCATGCGTATTCCTCGTTCTTGAAGCCACGAACCGAAACAAGCGCGCGATACTACAGTTTCGCTTCGTTCTTTGAACCACAAGCGGAAAGGCGCAACCGTTCTTTAAGCCAGGAACAGAAACAAGCGTGCGTTACTCAAGTATATGCCGCGTACTTTAAGCGGCGGGTCGAAACAAGCTCCTCTTACACGTAACACCTCGTTCTTTATACCCGAGCAAGAAAACGCAAGCGGCAGAAACAAGGGCGCTACACATGAGTATGCGTCGTTCTTTAACCAACGAGCAGAGATAAGCGCGCGTTAATCATGTAAACAAGCGCGCTACCCATATAATGCCTCGTTCTCTAGGCCCTGGCAGAAAAAAGCGACGAAGCGTGCGTCACTAGCTTACACCTCGTTCTTTAAAACAACAAAGGGAAAATCGCAACCAGCATAAACAAGCGCGCTACACATCGTGTATGCCTCATTCTTTCAGCCACGGGCAGAAACAAGCGCACGTTACTCATGTATATACCGCGTTCTTTACGCCTCAAGTGGAAATGCGCAACCGGCAGAAACAAGCGAGCTACACATGAGTATGCCTCGTATGCTACAGCGATACTAAGCGCGATACCACAGTTTCGCTTCGTTCTTTAAACCACAAGCGGAAAGGCGCAACCGGCATTATCAACTCATTTGACATTCAGTTGAAAAGATGACCATTTAATAAAATATCTTATTGCTTTAAAATTTGGATGGAATTTTTACTAAAACTAAATCAGGGCAACATTTCATTTATGATATTTATGCCGGCGTTGAAAAGGCCTGCAGCAAAGAAACAACTTCACCTCACTACACAACCCATTCCTACACGGAAATTAGTATTCCATTCCAGCTACAGCCCTGAAAATTTCGTTGTTCAAAATAATACGCGATTCAATTATATTTTCGTTCACGTTGGGTATCGAATGCTGACAAAGAACAACTCAATACGGGAGAAATAAGAGGCGTCTAATCTAAAACGCGACATAAATAAGACCATACTTATCCTATAAATGGTGCAAAATAAGAGTTCGCGTCTTATTTCAGTCGCGTCTTACATAAGAGGACTCTTATCTTAGAACAGGCTTTTCAGCTGTTCTTATTTTGCCTGCGTCTTAATAAAAACGTGAAATTCTTCACATAAATGGTTTCGCGTCCTAAATAAGACGTAAACTGCATGGGCGCGTGCTTAGGACTGTTGCTAATGGCAACATTGCTAATAAACGACGCTGAATCAAAAATAAGACGCGAAAAATTTATCCGAGATCGTCATATGTAGGACGCCAAAGTGTAAACCATACAGTTCGCGTCATAATTTAAGTCGCGCTTTAGATAAGACGCGTCTTATTTTATCCAGAATAAATGGCCCTATCTCAGGGACCGTTTCTTACCATATCTAACTCGCTAGAAAATTCCAAATCCCCACAATAATACCTATCTCCCCTCGTATTTTTGACTCGACAACTTCTTTCCGTCGACCCGTCAATCGCTTTCTCCACGCGGACGACTCGCACTATCGCACTGACCCTTGCCACGTTTAACTCGCACCAAAATTCTAAATCAAAGTCCCCCTAATTTTGTCGATTTCTCCACTCGAACTATACGACTCCACCACACTATCGCAGTGACCCTTACCATGTCTCACTCGCACCAAAAAGTCTCCCTAATGAGATGCATTTGTCTACTCCACAACCCCGTTTGTCGACTCGACAATCGCTTTCTCCACTCGATCGAGTCGTACGACTCGACAACTCTATCGCAGTGACCCTTGCCATGTATAACTCGTTCCAAATTCAAAGTCTCCCTAATGAGATGCATTTGTCCACTCGACAACTCCGTCTGTCGACTCGACAATCGCTTTCTCCACTCGAACGAGTCGTACGACTCGACAACTCTATCGCAGTGACCCTTACCATGTGAAACTCGCATTTGTCCACTCGACAACCCCGTCTGTCGAGTCGATACAACTTGTCCACTCGTACGAGTTGAAAAACGTATTTTACGACTCGTATCATGTCGACAGTATTGGACAACCCTCCTTTGCTGCACAGGAAAAAAAGACTGAAATCTGACATGTTATTACACTCTAGCTGGTCATGCTGCTTGGAGATAATCATACAAACTTCAACTGTTTTACAAACTCCCCCAGATAATCGGATCATCATCAGTGACACCCCTTCTAAAACTGCTTGTTGCACTAAAAGAGAACACATGCCATATTTGGTACTTTCTTTCGTTCTGTAACCAAATTTTCATTAAATAAGGCCACCAGAATCCAAAGGATCAAGATGAATCAAAATGAACCAATCGCTTTTTACAGTGGTATAAACGCCAATGATGTAACAGGGTCTGTGGCTGAAGAGCAATAACAACATGACTAACATTAACCAATCACTGTCTATAATATTATAATCAGTAAAATGATAACATGGACACCTCATGCCATGAACTCATAACTAATTAACATACTGGTACACAATACACTTGACCGTGCATGGTGAGAATTTGAAGTCAGTTTATGGAAACGTCAGTGGTACGCACATTCACCTAGAGTAGACTGCTTAAAAAAGAAACTAGCAAATTATAAATTCTCACCATCTTCTTTTGTTCTTGCAATGACTACAGAAGTCCTTGGCCCATTGCCAATAGAAGTAAACGCCAGGACTTCAAATTCATATTCTGTAAGTTTCTCCAGCCCAGAAACAGTTTCTGGCGACTTTCAGCACTCTCAAACAACAAAGTGGTTGTCATGTTGGCAGCTGAACCCTTCCGTTTATAGAACAATTTAAAACCTTTGACCTCTCCATTCCTAGAGTCTATAGCTGGCAACTCCCAAGATGTAAAAATGCTGGTAGAAGTTTTTGCAGTCGCTGTAAGGTTTCGAGGAGCTTTTGAAGGAACTGTATGAAAGAATCAAGAAGACAATATATAAAAATGATCTTAGTTTAAGTATGTTGATACTCACAGGAAAAACCATACAAGCTAGGTTTTAACCAATCTTTGGCAATAAAAAAGTTCCAAAAAATTAAAGTATTTATTACAATCAGCGAAAGTTAATTCTCATTCTCCATGTCTGTCAACAATTAATAACCAGAACACATACACACATATAAAGACAACAGATCAAATAGCATTTAGCTGTGAAGTTCTGCTGCAATTCATTCCAAGCTGGTTAAGTTACTCAACCTAGTTTTGGCCTCAGGTAACAATGTCTCCCAAGTAAAGTACAGTAGAACCTCGATTATCCGGACTCGTTGGGACCGAGCTGAACAGTCCGGATAATCGAAAATATGAATATTAATGAGCCAAAACTTAAACTGAATGACTGAACAAGTGGAGCGTGGAAATTTCACCAAGAAACAAAGAACGCCTGAGCAAATCGGAGCTCAATGAAGTGCACTGCCGTAGTAGGGCACACGTCAGTTCAAAACGCGTACAGATTTCTGTTTTTAAGGGAAACAAATTCAGTTTGAACCGGAGTTTCATTACTTAATTTCAAAGAAAAAGTTTTGCTGCGGATCTTAAATATGGCTAATTAATATTCATGTAAAAAATGGGGCCAGCTAAGCAAGTCCGGATAATCGAAAAATTCCGGATAATCGAGGTTCGACTGTATTACACATGAGGCCTACTTGCAATTATCGCGAAAAAGTCAAAAAATTTGACTAAATTCACTTTGAATCACATGAACAAATTAATCTTTATTGTCCAATTCTTCACAGCCAGTAGTTCTTCAAAATCAACTTGGAACTAATCTTAAGAGACTCTCTTAATATCAAGAGGAAGGGTGTTACCTGGAAACTCAGAAGTGTCTGTGCTTTAGTTACAAAACCACTGGGATGCAGCCAGGAACCTACATATGTGCAGTCCCCCAGAAAATTATGAACAACAGTTGTTGTAAAAATGTGATTTGTAAGGCCTATAAGTTTTCCTTTGTATTACGCCTAAGTTACATGTATCAGTGGAACCCCGCTCTGTGGACACTCGCTTATAACAGACAGTTTTCTTTGTCCCGACTACTAAAAAGGTCTCATATTTTCTCTTACATTAGCCTGCTATACAGACACCCAAATAATATGGACACCTTGGCATGTCCCTTTGGTGTCCGTATTAACAGGCTTCCACTGTAGTACAAGTTTATACATAAATATGTTGTAGGTCAAAATGAAATTCTGGTAAAAACGATTTTAACCTAGATCATAACGAAACTCCTTTGTTGTCTTGAAGGAAAACAAGGGTCTAGAAAAATTTTACCTTAAATGAAAGGCCATGCACACAGGATTTGAAATCTGGTATTCGTTTGGTTAAGCGCCGTTCTGAATTCTATTCAGATGACTTTGAAATTGCGCCAAATTGCCGCTTTTGAGAGCACGCGTCCGCCATCTTGTAACTCAGAAATGAGATGAGGCTGACTTAGCATTAGACAAGTTGATCTTTGGCAAACAGAGGATTTCTGTAAAGATTGAGTTAGTTTGATTCAATGTCTTGCTCTTAGCTGTAACAACACTTACACAAATACTAAAGGACGGGTTACGTCTCACGTACTACCTTTATATGAAAGAATGAGAAGATTGTGGCTCCCAAAATAAAAACGTAAGTGTAAATTACCAAAACCCTTGAACTGTTACATCGGAGGACTACACGCGAGATCTTCAGGTACGTGAGATTATTTTCATTCGTGTTTGCTGCCTTTATTAAAAATATGCTTACTATGGAGTTCCTCGCTTTTTTCTTCTATTTTCTTTACTATAGTGAACGGTTTTCTCCATTTTTTGGACACATGAACTCAAAGCATTAGCCGTGCATATTTTGTCACGCAAGGATACCAGCATACAATGTCTGAGGCCATATATTTTCAAATCAAATGAAGAATGATCCTCGCAGTTAGTTTTTTTCAAGCTTCTTTTAGCAATTGCATAAATTGCATTCATAACTGCGAGGATCATTCTTCATTTGATTTCATTTCCGCAGTTCATATATGATTCATTTCATATATCATTCATACTCATTTCCTTCACGGGATCAACCCACAATTGACCTGCTCCCAACGTCAGTGGCTTCATAGCTCAGTTGGTTAGAGCATCGCACCGGTAATCGTGAGGTCACGGGTTCAAACCCCGTTGAAGTCCTGAATTTTTTTCAGGCTTCTTTTCGCAATTGCATAAATTGCGTTGCGAGGATCATTCTTCATTTGATTTTATTTCCGCAGTTCATATATGATTCATTTCATATATCATTCGTAGCCATATATTTTGTTGGAATAGTGAGAAAGTAATTTTCTAAATTCTCAGCGATAGCCATCGTGAGGACTGTATCGTGAGGTCATAGCCTTCCTCATTGGTGGGGTGCGTATTAATAAATTTAATCGTCCCTTGATTTTTATCTTAAAGGCAATGCTCGGAAGTAAGGGGAGAGGAAGGAAGCCACCATCTGACAGCTGATTTGATGAAGCTTTCCCTTCCATTTTCAGCTTGCAATACATAAATAATGCCTTTAGTATGTACTCTTGAATTTCCTTTGATTTTTAAAGAAGGGAGCTGTAACGGGAGTTATTAGGTCCGAATGGTTTCATTTATTTTTGTATAGACACGCAGGTTCAAGTCAGTGTTGCCAACTATTATCTCGGCAAAGAATCATTTCCCTCGGCATCGCATCTTTAAAGCCTGTATTATTACCACTTTCTTTCCACTTTCTTCCACTTTCTATTTTGGATTGCTGAGACAAAGCAAGAAGGGATCACCCGTCTATTCCCCTTTCCAAGGCTGTTGTACAGTTGCATTTCCAACACGTGAACTGTCGGTAAGCAGCTAATCTCATGCTTCTGAAATAATAATTTCAGAAAATGATATGATCCGAAAAGAATATAAGCCTTGAGGATTCAAAAGTTTATTCATTTCCGTCTTAGTTACTTGCATGCATTAAATGAAATCAACATTGTTTATACTTGGGTGGCACCCGCAGTGGTAGGTGTTACAATTACTCTCTCGTGATTGAAAATAGTTAGTCTTGCAATTTACTAATGGCATATTTGTAAGTGAGACTAGCAATACTATGTAGCCTGACTACAGGTGCCCGAGTTTCATCGGCAACAAATGACTGGAACCAAAAATTGTTCCAAGAAATGAACATCCGTTGAACAAAACATTTGAGTTCCGTTGTAAAGTCCAGACTATAGTATTTTAACCTGTGCAGAGCAGCCCGCTCTCAAGCACACGAAGCATATTTTGTAAGCCCTTACGGCGCATTCTGTGGGGACCTTCTTGTGGATCACCCTAAAACATCCGCTATCAAACAGACAAGTTGAAAGGACTCGTGTTCTGTTATGTATCTGTGCAGCGTTCCTGGATAAATGGACAACAATTATCCCGGTACTAGTAAAAGTTCGCCTGCATGCCTGGCGAGCATATTTTATGAATTTATAATTCCTACGCGTTCGGTTATTGGAATAGTTGACTTTTTAAAGTTGGTCTCCCAGAATGGCCATCTCCTGACAGCAAATGCTTTCAGTTTCTGTTGACATGGCAATTGCCACAGATGCACTATCCATGATAGGTCAAGGCACGAGCGATGGAATGGTACACTCGGCTTCGGTTTCTTCCGTTTCACGTTGACCTTGAGCCATGCTGAAGTCAAATTCTTCTTCTTGGGATGAGCCGTTTTGTGGTTAATAATAATAATTAATAATAATTTAGAACTTATATAGCGCATTTTCCATGTGTATATGTTCAAATGCGCTTTACAAGCAGACGAAATTGGAATTTGGAAATGTTGGTTTTTGTGGAGAGGGGAAAACCGGAGTACCCGGAGAAAAACCTCTCGGAGCAGAGAAGAGAACCGACAACAAACTCAACCCACATATGACGTCGAGTCCGGGAATCGAGCCCGGGCCACATTGGTGGAAGGCGAGTGCTCTCACCACTGCGCCATCCCTGCTCCCCAACAAACATAAACAGGTGTATTGCCACATTTGAAGAGATATGTAGCTCAAGAATCGAATCGTTCTCACTATCTATATCACTATTTACATCTTCTCAACCAGCTTCTCCTTGTCTAATGTGACGTCACAACAAAGATGGCGGCTCACGGGAAGAAAATATCAATTTTTTTGTCCTCGATTACCGACAAAGAAAAATGACAGGTCAAATCAATGTTATTATCAGTTATTTCACCGTCTAGACCCTTGTTTCCCTTTAATACCCTAATTATTCAGAACAGATCAAATTTTTCTGGCTAACGAAAAAATCACTTTAAACAGACTTCAAGCACCACAAGGTACTAAAAACTGTCTTCTACAGCTTTTGGTTGACTTGGTTCTTGGCTCATTGGCTGCCTCTGCTGAATGTGAAAGCAATGTGTTAAGTCAATAGGGGCAAGTATTTTCAGTGCACGACCAATCAGGAACAAGTAATTTTGCCCTCTTCAGAAGCAAAGTTAAGGAAAAATGCCCTCTTTTTCGACCAATCAGCATTCAGTAATTTTGCCCTCTTAATGTTATAAGACACTTAAACGTACAGCGAGGCATGATATTCTTACAAGTCATTTCAAAATCGGAGAGACCAACAAAAATTCGCCTGTTAGAGTAAATACAGTATACTACATGAAGAGAGTTGTGCTAAAACCATTCTCTGATCTCTTACCATCTTCCTTTGTCCTCACCACCTTATGCATGCTCTTCGGTCCATCTCCAAAATCGTTGAAGGTCTGTACTTAAAATTCATATTCTGTGTACTTAAGAAGCTTAGTCACAGTAGTCTCAGTAACTGCTGAACTGTAAATGATCAGATTGGTTGAAAAGCTTTGAGAGCCTTGCTTTCTGTAAAAGACCTTATATCCTGTGATTTTCCTTTTTGATGGTGGTTGCAAAGAGACAATGACACTGGTAGAGGTTTCTGCAGTCACATTGAAGTTGTTAGGTGCCTGATAGGGAACTGCAACAAAAAATACCCAGTTACACTGGTAACCAGTGAAGCTGTCATACATTACAAAACATAATATAGCAAACAAACTTGATACTTGAAATGGAGTCACTTTGGATTCTTCAGTTTAAGGTTATAACATGGGTTTGTTTCAGTTAGGAAGTTATAACATTGCCTGGATACAATCTAATGTGATCTTTGCAGTACCTGGTGAAACACTCTTTTATGGCTAAGAATGGCCATCTTGCCACAACTAATGTTTTCTACGGTCTCGTCTTAGCCCACACTTTGGGTCTATGTTTGTTGATTTGTTTTGTTCACGAGTAAGGTGGGCTAAAATGTTGTGCGGCTGTAATAAAACCTGATGTCACTGATGGGTTCAGCAGTTTCAGCATCAGATTAAACCCAAATCATGATCTCAGCCTCCCCACCACTGGCCACCAGCCCAGTGCCTGAGTGCAATCAAACTATACGAAAGCTTAAAAAGCGAAGAGCGGAGAGTTGTTTTGCCTATGGAGGTCGACTGCAACCACAAACTTACTCTGAATTTACATTGTCTAACATGTTTTTACACTTGCATGTATTAAGTTACAAGCTTGTAGGGTATACCAAGGTTTTGTAATACATTTGGCGTTACATGATCAACCTGGATGCTAATTAACACATCAGGTACGATTATTGAACATGCCGCAAGGATGCTCTTTGCTGAAGAAGAGATAAGTTTCATAACTTTCGAAAAGAGTAGGGGACATAATTCCTGGTGTGGTGGTCTATCTCTGTCTTTCATCTGGCATTCATGTATCGGTTGGGTGGTTCGGTGAGATCAAATACGGACTGAAGAAGAGTTGTAAACCGCCATGAAACTATGTAATAAGTGTGGTATATAAATCCATTACCATTACCAATTACTATTAATGCGTGTACGGTAATTCAGCAGGAAGTTGGTTCACACTCCTAAACATAATTATTCTTGTTTGCCGTAGTCAATACAACACAGTTTAGTTGGTATGCAATCATAGAGTGGAACTTTATCCAATAATCTAATCAACATGAAGGGTAACTACTTTAGACTCTGGGGATAGAGTCAGTGTGGACATTTTTGACAAGAGCAAGATTAGTGGTGGATCACATGACTTGTGCGGCCTAAAAGAAAGTACACTGATAAAGTTTAAGTTATAAATTATCATACTTTGGATGAGCCCAAAGAGTACAAAATAATGGTCTTTTAGAAATCAGACACAAGGAAAAACTTGTATGCAGTGAAATTATATTCAGTCCTGTTATTATTGAACAAGTTGTGACATAACAGCAAATTATGGACATAACATAAATTAATTATCACCAGTATTGATAGCTTGCTCTAACTTTTTCTTCTTTTAAATATTAATGTTGTTAGATATTAATTTTGCCAAAGTCAAGTGAAAGCAGTAAAATAATCATTGCAAATTTTCAATTCCTACACTAGAGAAGAAATGTGTTGAGAATTTCTGAGAATGGTTCTAACTGGCTCTGGGTGGAAATTTATAGGAATTATTAACCGCAACTTCTTCCAAGAAATCAGTTGTGGCCCAAATAGTTCAACCATTGCACTAACAACTGTATGGCCTTTGCTCAAGTCATACAAATATCTAAAATATTTATTTCCCTTTTTTCAAACAACCAACTCAGAAGGTTGAGCACTCACACATTTAAATCTGGGCCTGCATGAACTTTAGCTATGGAATTCGTACATCATAGCACAGCTATTCCAGATCAATAGCAAAATAAACAAACAACAGTAAGAGTTTGATAACATAAATTTATATCTACACTGTACCTACAGGTTATTACTGATCAAACTTATGAAAATTAACCACATAAAATTTTACAAATGTGGCACCACTGCACAAAAAATTATAAAAATACTCTGTCACTTGGCTGCTCTTTTTTTAAAGGAAACAATGTAATCACTTACAAGTCAGTCATGTTCGGACATTACTAAACCACGAAACAGCGAAACGAAACACCGAAACAACGAAACAGCTATTTTTTCCTGCTTTTTTCTCGAACACCGAAACAGCTACTTTTTACCACTTTGATGGTGAATAAAATAGACAGGTCAAACACGACTCCCATCGGTCCTTTGTATCGTTGACCTTCAAAGTTTGGCTCCTACGAGTATATCTTACTCTAACATTCGAGGTTCTCTTTTCTCCCAGCCAGCAGTGTGAACTCCATTAGCCAAACTGCATGGCGCGTTTTCATTAACCCCTTTCCGTTAAACGTTAGCCTGTATAGCAGACGTTTACGAACGGTCGTTTAAAGACCGCCCTTTGGGGACGGTCAGTGTAAGATATGGATTGCGGACTGCAGACTCGGACTGCGGACCCGGACTGTGGACTGGGTATAAAACGCGGACTGAAGGCTGCGGACTAGTAACAAAAAGCGGACCGAGTATAAAAAAGGGAGTATAGAACAAAACTAGGATTGTACTGGCCCAGATGCAGGTTAAAAAAAGCCTTGAGTCCGCTTATTCCGTGTCAAGATTTGTCACGTACATAGTAATGCTCAGTTACACGAAATGCTCAGTTCCAACATCGACCGAGCTAGAGAAAGTATAAGAGTAGAGACTTTATCCTGAAATTGTACTTTACTCCACGAGTTTAACACTGGATCGAGGGAGTCGAAGAAATTATTATTGGGAAGAATGGAAATAGAAAGGCATATAAAAGGAATCCGGACCTTGCACTGGCGTGCATCACAAAATAACTGGTCACAAATCTAGATATAAATGCTGAAAATGGAAATGTGTGCTCATTCGACTGCAACTGGCCACTGGTGCAGAGAAGATAAAACAGGAAATACCGGTGCGTTTCTTTTTTGGGAGAAAGTCCAAATCCGTATTTGCGAACATAAATCAAATAAAGTGGATTCTCGATCAGACAATTCTGAGCGTTTTAAAAAAAGTATTTTAAACAAGCGGTTTTCCGTGCCAAAATGGTACAACACAATTACCGTAGATGACATTATAACCGAAAAGCGTCGCCATTTTTTTCTATCATGAAGAGCTCGAGGTCAAAATAGGTAGGTTTTCTGTGTACTCCAGTAATATTTACAGCAATTGTAAGCACCTTTCCTACAGTTCAAGAATTTGAGTGCAGTAATACATTTTGTTGCTCCATGCTTTTTGTACAATGTTTTGTACTCAGCCCGTGGTTTGTACCCAGTCCGCAGCCTTTAGTCCATATTTTATACTCAGTCCTCGTTTTACACCCAGTCCGCAGTCCGGGTCCGCAGTCCGCAATCCATATCTTAAACTGACCGTTCCCAGTTCTCTCCTTGGATGGCTACCAAAATGGCGGTCTTTAAACGAGCGTTCGTACACCAAAACGTCTGCTATGCAGGCTAATGTTTAACGGAAAAGGGTTAATGAAAACGCACCACGCAGTCTGGCTAATGTAGTTCACACTGCTGGCTGGGAGAAAAGAGATCCTCGAATGTTTGAAGGTCAACGATAACACCAATGGACCAATGGGAGTCGTGTTTGGCCTGTCTATTTTATTTACCATCAAAGTGGTAAAAAATAGCTGTTTCGGTGTTGAGAAAAAAGTAGGAACAATAGCTGTTTCGGTGTTTCGTTTCGCTGTTTCGTGGTTTAGTAATGCCCGTCATGTTCCATGACTCTTGTCTACCTTTTCCCCCACATAGAGGCTGTAGCTCAAGCTTGGACTCAAACGATTAATTTCAGCACTCAGCAGTTCATTTCCACCATAAACAGCTGTACTTTTCAAACTTCTGAAGGATGCAAATATGTCACCATCATTTCGTTTAAATGATTCCTGGTCACAAGAGGACCGAAGACTGTAAATCTTGTATTTCAAGGGACAAAGTGGAGACTGGGAATGATAGTACCTTTTTAGTCAGCAGCCACATGCAATTGAAGGGCTGGGGGCATAAACTGCCTATGTAGAGTTTTAGGTGGTTTTTTTTGCATACGTTATTTCTCGAAAACGAAAAAGAAATCGGTGAAAAAAAAATTACGGGACAATGTTTTTGAATCAAAATGCAGTTCACATGCAAAAATTTGGACAAATCCAAGCCAAATAAAAAAACGGCCGAAAATTCCACATAGGCAGTTTATGCCCCCAGCCCTTGAATTGCCGGCCCACAGAAAAAAAATGTTTGCCTGCCTTCTCACATTTGGCTAGCCTGGGACCAGGCTCCGCAGTGGAGTTAAGAAGCGAAAAGAAGAAACGTTCCCCACTCGGCTCACTTCGCTTGCCAATTTTTTTGCCACTTTTCTTCTTTTCGCTCCTTAACCCCACTGTGGAGCCTGGTCCCAGGCTAACTTTTGTCAGGTTCTACCAATAGCGCTTTATACTATTACTAAAAATAGATTTTGTTACGTGATAACCTATGAGACCCCCCGCACAGACTCAGACAAACATTGCGACCAGCTTAAAGGAAATGTATGAGCGAGAGCTGTAAAATTGAAACAAAACGACGGAAAATTTCGTCAAAAAATGACTTAGCGTTCTAAAAGGAAGCGGCATGATTGGTACCAAACACTGTTCTTGGGGTGAGTGTAAGACAGACTCAAGATATGCAGATAAATGGCCAAAATCACTCAAAGAGTTAGAGGAATCGGGGAAGAAAGTATTCATTCCCTTCCCAAAACCTTCGCGAGACATGGCAAAGTGCAAGCGTTGGCTAGTGGCTTGTTCGCGTGAATTTTTTACGGAGAAAAACATAACAAGAAACACTTATATTTGTGCCCTTCACTGGCCCGGCGAAAAAGGTCCAACAGCCGAATTTCCCGATCCACTGAAGGCAAATCTAAGACTAGCGCAAGTAAGTCGAGCACATGCTCCTAAGAGAAAAGCACCGAAAGAAAGAGAAAATCCAGCGTCAAAGAAACAGGAATTATTCAATGACAACTACGAGGAACAATTATTTAACGATATTACAGTTTCTGATGATCATGATCAGGAGTCAGAAGAAGTTGAACCGACAGTCGACGAAAGCAGTTTTATTGATGAAGAATGTGTTGATGAGGAATGTGCCGTGATCGATACATACACTTACGTTAACCCTTCAGGAAAGTTGGTTTCTGATCAAGGCTCTCAGACTATATATTCAAAATACGAGTTGTCTGCAAAGGTAGAAACTATGATTTTGAAAAACGACGTCTCTACAACGCAGTTACAGGGTCCTAAAATAGTGAGTACTTTATCCTACGAAAATATCGTGCAAGATGTAGCTCTCATGAAATACTTCACCGGCCTCAGGCCTTCCAAGTTTGAAGTTTTGCATGATTTTCTTGACGATGTTTGCCCTTTGGAGACAATCAACTACTGGAAAAGCAATGAAGAACGGCACCACTGTTCACAGGCAAAACAACAACAACATTGTGCGGCAACTCTGCTCTCATCGACGGCCAAACGTGAGCCCTCACTAAATAATGATCGCCGTTTACCGTGTCCATCATATCGTGAACAAAGCCCGAATCCACGTACTTTCTTCCATTTTTCAAAGGTTTATCCGTCATGTGCCCCAGCCCATCTTCGATGTCTTCAGGATGATCGGCAACATTTTGGATTGATTCTAGCGCGTAGTAATGCACGTACCCATAGTTGAAGAGCGAAGGAATGTTTTGAGACGGAAAAACACGCCAGCCAGTCGACGGAATACACGGAATGGATATCGATCCAGAATTTGTCTTTACATCAGAATTTTCTTGAAGAACTTTGGCAGCAAACCATTTTCCATGATCGATTGCCGGATCAAGGGTGTGATAATTCCCGCTCTTCACACAGTCTCTCACTCGCTGTACAAGATCTTCTCGTTTACCGCTTAATTTTAAGCCCTTGCATTTCAACCACCGTTTTAGCTGGTCTACAGTGTAATCTTCTGGTTCTCTTTCAAATTTGGAGCCAGGAACGCCGTCCTCTTCGGTCAGAACTGTAAGGGAATGAAGCGAACTACTCGCCATTTCCCTTGCAGCTCTCAAAGAAGTGGAGTTTGTTTGTCTGAGTCACGCGGGGGGTCTAAAATTTCATGACGTCATTAGTATAAAGCGCTATTTAAACCAACTAAACTAACTTTTAAACTAAATGATGGCTCAAAACAATAATATGGGTGACTACTTTTCTGAAACAGGTGAGCTTAAGTTTAAAAAGCAATTTTATTGAAAGACATCCTTCAAAATTGAACATTGATATTGACTGGATGGACCACGTGCATACTAAGCATGAGTTAAATTGGAACACTAAAATTCTGTAGCCTTTTCATGGCATAGTGGTTTAATTAAAACTGGATGCTTGGGTTCCACTCAGAAACATTTCTCACGGTACTTTTCCATGGCGACTATTTTTTGAGTGCATCTTGGTCACTGGCCCAGTCTTGATTTTAACTACACTGTATTTTGTTTTGATGCAGATTTGAGAAACATCAGGACACACTCTTCAGCGCCTTTTGAAAGTGTTGTTGCAAATTGAGAGTGTACATGTAGAGATAGCTGGACTTGTGAATTTAAAGAGTGAAATGTGTTTGATCAGGACAAAGAAAGGGCTTACTGTATATATACTCTCGTAATTTTTCCAATCCTTTTCCACAAAATTTTCCAAGAATTTAAATGAAGACCAAGCAGAAATACAACAATAAATCTCTCTGCCATTGTTTAATTTCCTTATTTCAATGTGAACTCTTGCTAGTGAGCTTTTCATTGTTTGAAAAGACCACCAGTTTTATCAGTAAAATTGAAACCCACAATCACCGATTGCGTTGTGCAATTTTATATAGCTATAATTTTTGAATGCATTGATTGATTAGTGATATAATGTTCCGACGTTTCGGCGACCTCATGCCGGACACCATTCTCAAGGAATGAATAATACAAGTGAGTTCAAAGGAGTAAGATCTTAGATTTCCTTTGATGGGGTTAAATGGAATAAATACTTTAGTGCGGATCAAATCTGTTTGTATATTCAAGCATGGTCTTAATTGTTTGATGTACAGCATTTCGTTAATTAAACAATCAAATTGGTTCCTGCATTTTTTTTCAGTACTTTGAAACAACTAAGGAGGTCTTCAGGGACTGTGCTCGTGTGATCATGCCTGCCTGTGTTTTCACGCCTAAAGTACCTGCTACACTTCATCAACTCCACCATTAACGCCTTTATCAAATCGAGAGTTCCTGACCAGCAGACATCGCAGGCCAAGCCAGTAATGGTGGAAAATGACGGGACCCAAGTGATCATACCTTTTAAAGATCAAGATTCCACTGACATTGTTAAGACTCAGCTGAAAGACATTAAGTAGTCTTAATCTCCAAACCACAATCCAATCTGTATTTGTTGGTCGCAAAATTGGCCAAGACCTCCATGAATTCGAGCCCAAACACAACTAGTTAACCAATAGTTTGTAGTCTACCGTTTTCAATGTAACCTGTGCGATAGAGGTAGCTATGTTGGTTATACTCGTGGACATCTACATGTACGTGTTGTTGGCCATAACAGCACTTCATCATCTGTGTGGAAACATTGCGATAATGATCACGTGAGCACAGTCCCTGAAGACCTCCTTAGTTGTTTCAAGGTACTGAAAAAATGCAGGAACAAATTTGATTGTTTAATTAACAAAATGCTGTACATCAAACAATTAAGACCATGCTTGAATGTGCAAACAGATTCGATCCATGCCAAAGTATTAAATCATGACCACGTTGACGTAATGATTGATATGCACGTTTGCTTGGTAGAAGATCTGTTAAACAATGTATATCTGTGTCTGTAATTTTCCCCCATAGTTGTTTATTCCTAGCCTGAATTACATCGCTGATGAACATGCACTTATTGGTGCAAAACCTTCATGAAGCAAAGGAACTTTTCCGCATCTAACATTTCCCGCGCAATTCACTCCGGTTGTCTGCATTTGCATCAATATACTGTCAATGTTCATATCTAGTGCAAATAGGTTTATATCCAATTTTCTTGGCAGCCATTCACTTGTTTTGAATTATGTTTCTTCGCTTGCAAGATCACAATCAAAAGTTTATTTTTATGGAAAAAAAATTAAAATCGAAAATTTTATACCTTGAACGTACACAATAATGTTACAATTTACTGGTATGTTCATGGTATTTCATGGCCTTTTCCATAATCTCAAAGTGTTCATGGGCCCTAAAATGAATGAATGACACTTAAATTATGGTCAAGACTGTAGTCTCCCTCGTGGCCCTATGAAATTAATAACAACATCGTGCCTAAAATTGTAGAATACTACACTGTAAATTTAAAAAATCTGTTTCAGCCCCAAAGTGCCGATTCAGCTCTATAGCACCTGGAGCTGATTTGACTCTTCGTGGGGCCATTTTGTCAATTTGGTCTATATGGACCCCAATAAAACTGATTTGACCCACAATGAAAAAATAATTCAGCCCCTTGGTGCATATCAGCCCCTATCACAATTGCCATTTTGACACAATTGAGGGCCATCGAAGAGCACAGCCCTTTTCTTACGACAAAAAACGTCCCCAATTAGAGCCGTTTTGACTCCGATTGGTAGAGCTATTTCCATTTGTGCCAATTTAGGGTAGACTGGGCTCTAATTAATGTAGCCATTTAAATATGAAATATAAACCGAATTGTAACGTGAACCAGAATTGTGGTTTCTCTCCAAGTGGTTTCTGCACCCTAAAAATATTCGATCTGCGAGGCATCCCCCAACGCCACACATGATGCGAGGAGAGAGCTAGTTAAGTCATGGCTGGAAGCAAACAACAATAACAATTTATTGACATATTCAGATAGGTATAAGAAGCTTGTCCCGCAAATAGCCGCAAAGCTAGTCAAGGCGGGACAAGACGAGCACAAGTTAGAACATATCAGAAAAAAACAAATAACAATGAATTACTTTACATAATAATGCGGGTTTGATTAAGCTATGCAACAAAATTAAAATAAATTACAGGTAATTTTGTTATCATTAATATTGCAATCAAAGAGATGAAGAGAGAAAAGGAGAATCAGATTATACTAGCAAAAGAGAAGGACAAAAGAGGATCAGTTTTTCATTAGGTCAATTATCGTTTCCACTTCAATATAGGAGTCTACAGTTTTCACCGGTAACCACTGAAAGAATATCAAGTGAGTAATACTTGAGTTGGCATACTTAATATTTGAACTGGGGTTAGAGCCCACGTGCTCCTGTTGAATTTATAATTTTTAAGATTCACTTGACGCCCATGTGGGGATGGCAAAGAATGTCGTTTCTATTTTTCTTGTCAGGGCAGAGACAAGGAAAAACAGGTAACAATAACATTTATCGCTTTGTGAACCCACCAGTTGAAAGAGTCTGGATACGAACATAACTCACTCCCAGGGATCTTTGAGGCCCTACTCCCAAGACGCGCATGTCAAACGTTTTAGGCGGGAGGCTTCCAACGGAATATTTAACATTGTGCAATTTTGAGTTTGATTTTCAAAAGTCTTGGCAATTTTACTGCAAAGGAGAGTCAAATTGTGGACAGCTGATTCCCTTGTCGTATTAATTTGGGCTACTTGTTTCTAAAATGGGACAAATGTTTAGCCGCATCGCCGTAATGTACGTGCAGAGAGCATTATGGTTGTACAGTACATGTAGGTTCGAATTCTGTACGCATCTTATCGCCTAAATGCACTGGGAGGAGAACGATATAGATCTGATAGCAGTGCTGGTGGTTCTTCTACCTTGGGATTTATAATGGTAAGGTACTAGTAAAAGTGTAATTGCCATTGGCATCGTATTCTCACAAGCTTCAGTTTAACTTTGTCATTGGTATAATTTTGTTTCTCTTTGTGTATGCATTGTGATAAGCTTACGTCCGTTCAAATAATTATAAAATGTACCCAGGTTCCGCCAAGTTATGTAAAAAATTAATCTTGCCTTAATTATATGACATGACTTCTAGCTCTTAAAGTACACCCAACTATGCTCTACACAATACTACTTGATTCTACAATTTTAGAGATTGGAATTAATTTGGTAGTGCTATAATAATAATGATAATAATAATAATAATAATAATAATAATAATCTCTATTTATATACCGGTAGCACCTATATCACTAGCTGTTCTAGGCGCACTGGCCAGGGGACTTTGCCAGACTGCTTATAATGCAGTTTACAATTGAAGGGGTCGGAGCATAACCATTCTATGTCGAAGTTTGGTCGGGTTTTTATTTTTTAATGAAGTTGAGTTATGAGTGCCCCTGTAATGTCAATATCAATTTAAGACAGACACTAGGGGTGGTCACTGCCAGAGTTTTCTTACGTCCCTAGTGGTTCTTTTACGTCCCACAGAATCAGAGAATTATGAAGAGTTGTGAGACGGGGCCTACGGTTTATCGTCCTTATCCGAGAAGACTAGAAAGTCTAACCGTTTGAAGATGTCATTACAAAGGCAGCACTTTCTCCTCAATTATTTAAAGATCCTGAGTGTTGGTCCGGCCAGGGTTTGAACCCGCGACCTCCCGCATGGTAGTCCGGTGCTCTACCACTGAGCTAACCGCTCGGCGGTTGTACTGAGTTTTATGCCAGGCTACCCTATATATCTTTCAAGCAAAAGCCTCCAAATGTGTTCAAATAATAATAACAATTATTTATTTTATGTATTTCGACTGCTGAGCAGTCCTGTGTTCAAGATAATGATATGCTACAGACTGTAGTTAAGTCCAAAGCTTTCTCCTGAGGAATCAAACTGTTAGGCATTGATTAAAGTGCCTATGAGGCGAAATTTGTTTCTCGCCAATTTAAATCCATAAAAATCAACTTCCAAAATTTGAGGTGCTCTTGATTGAAATCAATGATTATACAAGCGTTTGAAATTGGGCTATTTTGCCCTCAAAAATGGCATTTGAATCGCGCGGCCAAAAAGACACGTGACAATAGCTGTGACGTAATTTTGACATAATTTTGGGGACAAGTATTCCAACTATTTCACTTTAATTCATAAGTGCAAACACATTTTTGTACCCAAAATGACGTCACATCATAGAATTTCATGAATAAACACAACCCAGACCCCTGACCATTTTTAAAGGCAAAATAGCCCAACTTCAAACGCTCGTAATATCAACAATTTTAATCACAAGCACCTCAAATTTTGAGAATCTTGCATTGTTAGGGATAAACTTCAAAATTAGCAAGAGACAAATTTTGCTCCATAGGCACTTTAATCACTTTATAGTAGATGCAATGCTCCAAATCATTAATTTCTGCTTTTTCCTTCCTATGTGGTACTGTGATCAAGGTATAATTATGCCAGTTAGGTGTGAAGCTGCATGCTGAGGAATCCTAACTGTTGGGCATTGATTGATTACTTTACAGTAGATGCATGTAATGTTCCAAATTATCAATTTCTAGTTTTTTCCTTGCTGTGCAGTACTGTGATCAAGGTATATGCCAGTTAAGTTCGAAGCTTTATGCTATGGAATTCTTACTGTTAGGCATTGAATAATCCATTTTCCATTTCATTTCCATTTATATTTGCCATTAACCACATAAAAATACAAAACACTAGAAATTTAGAAATACGAAACACAAGAAATTTATAATAACTTAAACTTAAGACGATAGACTACAAATAATGTTTAAAGTGGTAATGACAAGAAAGCCTATATAGAAGCCCGGGGCTTATGAACTATAGGCTTCCTGACAATATAGGGTACATCATATGAATTACGGGGACAGCATGGATTATGAAATGCATTATAAACAGAAAAGGAAAGTAAAGAAGAAGTATGTAGCTCAACAATGAGTATATTTGCCTACAAAAGAAGGAATTTTTTAAGTCTTTTCCCAAAGAAACGGATGCTTTCACTGTTTTGAATTTCAGGATTATTAATTTCTATTTTTCCTTGCTATGCAGTACTGTGATCGAGGTATATGCTAGATAGTTGTGAAGCTTTATGCTGAAGAATCCTAATTGTTAGTTTTTGATTGATCACTTTACAGTAGATGCAATGCTCCAAATTATCAATTTCTACTGTTTCTTTGCCTTGCAGTACTGCGATCAATTTATATGCTAATAAGGCGCGACACTTTACTTCAAAACTTGCATGTATAGGAATTCTTACTATTAGGCATTAATTAATCACTTTACAGTAGATGCGATGCTTCAAATTATCAATTTCTAATTTTTTGTCTTGCATGGCTATACGGTTAACTGTGGTCAAGGTATATGCCATTTAGGTGTGAAGCTGTATGCTGAGGAATCCTAATTGTTAGGTATTGCTTGATCACTTTACAGTAGATGCAATGTTCCAAATTATCAATTTCTATTTTTTCCTTGCTATACGGTACTATGGTCAAGGTATATGTTGTAGTTCAATTTTTGACTTTGGTTCAATTTTTTTCAAACCAGTTTATTTATCTTGAAACCAGTCTATTTCTTTCAAACTAGTTTATGTTTTTCAAACCAGTTTACTTTTGCCAACGAGTCACCCTCGCGAGGACGCGAGGGTGACGAGGCGGCAGCATTATAAAGCCGTGTGTGCGAGTTGATTTTGGTACAGGGAGACGAAATCTCGAATGAAAAAAGTTAGCATAAGGTAATGTAAGAGTGACATCATTAGTGATTGTTTTCGAGTTAGCCAATGGCATCGCGGTATTTTTCTATCTAACCCAATCACATCAGGAGGATCATGACCGATGACAAGATGACCACATTGACCTCATGGTGGCTTGTGCGGGATTAGGCAGGAAAAGGTGAGTGGAAATATTGATATTATTCACTCGTGAGCGTTGTCTTCTTGCGTGTACTTTAATTTAGTGTTTTTGGGAGCCAGAGTGTCACAAATCTAACACCTAGCAGGCTGAAAAATCGCCCAGTGAGGCTAAAATCGCCCAACGAGGCAGATGTCGAAATCAGCTCGAAAACGGCTCGCTTGCCAAAACAGTCAATTGCCTTCACAAGATCGGCCAGCGTGCCATTTAAGAAACAAAAAACTAAACCACTTGAACATAATCACTATAAACTCAATCAGAGGGCGTATAAAGCCTCTTCTTTTATCGACCTAGTGTGCTCAAATTTACAAATTTGACAGTCACGGCGAGCGTGCCAAAACAGCAATCTTGCCAAAACAACAGTCAATTGTTTACAAAATCGGCCAGCGTGCTATAACTAAGGAAAAAAAACACTTGAATATATTCAAATATATTCACTATAAACATAATCAGAGGGAAGCCTCTTTCCAATCGAGTCACGAGTCACACGATGTGTCGCTGTTAGTTTGTGCTCATCCATTAGCGTTCACAAAAAACAGTCTAAGCTCTGTTTGCCAGAAAGCCACTATCTCTCAAGCTTGAGGGAACTTAGCAAATCAATTTGGATAGTCTTCTTATTCCAAAATTTCAGGGGGCTTGCAGCTGTAGCTTCATTTGAAAATTATCCGATCAGAAGTGCTCAGGTCCAAAGTCCACTTGCTGAAGTGCGTGCACCGAAGTAACAGCTCACGAGAATTTATTATGCTTCTTCTATACTGTATGTTGTTAGTCGTAAATCATTGTAAGGGCCAAAGCGGTGTGACTAATTTCGATTTTTCACGTGGAAATCAAAATGTTACCGTTTTCAGATTCCGCGGGAGATATTTGTCAAGACGTATACCTTATCCTTCTAATGGTAGTTTCAATCCCTTTGCAATTTCTAATAAAGAAGCACACGTATTAAATGGAAACATAAATAACTTAGAAGCTGCGAAACTGTTAGAGGACAATAGCTATTCATTTGGCAGAGATCATGTTACAAGTTTTGTTCTTAAAAACATTTTAAAACAAGAGCATGTGGGATTTGCGTTCTAAGACCATGTTAAAACACAAAAACATGTCACATTTGAATTCATGCTCATTTCTAACAACGTTGGTTTCATCTCTCTCAAGTAATGCAAGGGACTCATATTTCACCTCTAATCTACCCTACAAGTTTAATTCTTATAGACATTTTAAAAAACAAAGAAAAACATGTGAGTTTTGCACTGCTTTCTTAAACAACGATTCAGTTTAAAAGAATCGACTGTACTCTGGTTACTTCTTAATTTTCTCTGCGCACACAACTGTGCCAGTGTTTACTCGTTGGCACTCTACCGGCAGGTATTCCTAGTTTTACAATTATGGTGAGTTTTTTTTAAATACACAAACTTTATTTCCTTTCTTTGACTGAACTTACATGTACCTCAAAAAAGTTGTGCAAAAACATTCAATAAAGGGTTCGGGTTAGTGGTTAGGGGGGTTACAGATTGGGTTCAGGGGGTAGGGTTAGGCACTGATCTTATTATTTAGGCCTAATCCCTGATTTTAAATGGTTAGCTTTTATGGAACTGTGGATGATATATGAAATGAATCATACATGAACTGCGGAAATGAAATCAAATGAAGAATGATCCTCGCAGTTGTGAACGCAATTTATGCAATTGCGAAAAGAAGCCTGAAAAAAAAATTCAGGACTTCAACGGGGTTCGAACCCGTGACCTCGCGATTACCGGTGTGATGCTCTAACCAACTGAGCTATGAAGCCACTGACGTTGGGAGCAGGTCAATTGTGGGTTCAATTGTGGGTTCATATGAACCCACAATTGACCTGCTCCCAACGTCAGTGACTTCATAGCTCAGTTGGTTAGAGCATCGCACCGGTAATCGCGAGGTCACGGGTTCGAACCCCGTTGAAGTCCTGAATTTTTTTTCAGGCTTCTTTTCACAATTGCATAAATTGCGTTCACAACTGCGAGGATCATTCTTCATTTGATTTTATGGAACTGTTAGGGAGACTATGCTGTAATGCTATTGTATATGTTTGTGGTATGAAAGTTACTTAATTTCATACCAGTATGAAATTTATTCTGACCTTGGTCTCCTAACCCTAATCATTCATAGGAGACAAATGATATAAATTTCATACTGGTATGAAATAATTTCACAGAAAGTAAATTTTATACCACAACATATATGATTGTACTACAAAGCCTGTATGTTGTTTTATCAGAACTCATCTTTGGTCATGCCAGCTACCACTTATAATTTATTAAATAAGACAGGTTTGAAATCCAGGGTGCCCAGAATAATAACTGTGTGAAAAAACTAACTAAGATTTCCTTGTCACCCAAAGGTAAAAGTAAGTTGCTAGAGGCCCCCGGGCACTGCTAGAGCACAGCCTTGGTTAAGTTACACACTGGTTATCTATGAATGTGTTACAGTACTCCCTGACAGAGCACCCAAGAGTTCAGCAGTAGCTGTCTAATACTATGCAGGGGATAAGTGCTGACAAACTTTGTGTGGTGATCTCTCACTGACATGAGCCAAATGTGTGGATTGGAACATATGCAGGCACAATTTCTGAAATCCGTTAAGTCTATTTCAATAAGGTTGAAGAAAACATCACTTTGTAGTGGTCCCAATACAGGTTTCACTCTAGTAGTAATTGACTTCTGCTCACAATGTATTTTGCATAGGCTTAAAAACTCATTGACAACTCTTTGACTTATTTTGCTGTATAATGTCTATCATTTAGCCATTTCTCTGTTTTTTGGCTACTCATAAAAGTGTATATGACACAAAATGTTTCATTAGCTTGTTCGAAAGAGCTTTCAAAATGATGAAGAACGGTGGTTATTTTATTGTGATAGCACTCTTGGTTGCCGATTTATTCAAGATTTTAATTTATGCAAATTAGAGGACTTGTGACTTCACAAGGTGGACACAAAATGAAGAAAAATCACAAAATTTGGAATATCTGTGCAAATAATAGGTCTACAGGATTGAAATTTTGTAGGGTTGATATGCTGCCAGAATTACACATTGTGATAGTGGTTATGTCACTATAGCAACATACCCATTACCAGACCTCTACCTTCCCAAATGAAAAATGCCTTATTTGTTGCTCCAGAGTCTAACAGACTCTCTTATACTTGTGCTGTGTAATGTCCATATTTGCTCACACCCACTGTATGGACATCAAGAGCAAATAGCACTTCTTGGGGAAGGAAACTCTGATTTTATCCTTTGGGAAAAGTAGAGGTCTAATAACGAGTATGTTGCTATGGTGGCATCATAACAACTATTAGAATGTGTAGTTCTGGCAGCAAATCGACCCTGCAAAATATTAATCCTGTAGACTTAGTAGTTGCACAGATATTCCATATTTTGATTTTACTTCATTTTGTGTCAACCTTGTGATGTTACAAGTCCTCTAATTTCCATAAATCAAAATCTTGAATAACTCGGCAACCAAGAGTGCTATCACAATAAAATAAACGCCGTTCTTCATTTTTTTGAAAACTCTTTCGAACAAGCTAATGAAAAATTTTTGTCATATACACTTTAAGTGGTGAGGCAGAAATTTTATTTTGTTCATTTAACTCAGTTATTTTCTGGTAAAACTACTCTTTATCAAAACAGTATTCTTCTATGTCTTCTGTTATTTTGAAAATAGCTTAGAAGCCTTGCAGATAAGATGGTAGAGAGAGTTGGGATCTATGAATAAATTAAACTTTTGGTAGGGAGGAGTCTGGGATGTAAAAAGTCAGGATATCAATAAAATATGGGTTAATTTGCATCCATCACCAGTGTGGTGTAATGGATAGGGTGTAAGACTTCGTTCAAACTCCACTAAGTGCAATTAAAAATCATTTGTTGTCAAAAGTGTAGTTGTCTAGTTGGATAAGGTGTGTCAGATGGCAGGGTGTGGCTGAATGTGGGAGTAGGAGGAGTGGTACAGTGAATGGGGGAGGGGGTGAAGTTAGGAGAAAGAAAAAAAGTGATCTTAAAGAGGTGTTGTTAAATTCTTTCTGTAACCCCCCTCCCCCCCCCCAAAAAAAAATTTCCCCCCCATTTTTTCAACCACACCCCAAAAATAAAAGCCCTTTTTAGACAGTTCATAAGAACAAACCAGCTTAAAAATGATAAACTGGTTTGAAAAAAAATTGAACCAAAGTCAAAAATTGAACTACAACATATATGCCAGATAGGTGTGAAGCTGAATGCTGAGGAATCCTAATTGTTAGGTATTGATTGATCACTTTACAGTAGATGAAATGCTTCAAATTATCAATTTCTACTGTTTCCTTGCCTTGCGGTACTGCGACAAATTTATATTCTAATATAGGGTGCGAAGCTTTACATGTATGCATAGCAATTCTTACTGTTACAATATTGACTAATCACTTTACAGTAGATGCACTGCTTCAAATTATCAATTTCTAATTTTTTGTCCTTGCTATGCGGTACTGTGGTCAAGGTATTATGCCGGTTAGGTGTGAAGCTGTAGGCTGAGGAATCCTAATTGTTAGGTATTGCTTGATCCAAATTACATCAAGTTCTGTCTTTTCCTTGCTACACTGTATACAGTACTGTGATCAAGGTATATGCCAGTTAGGTGCGAAGCTTTATGCTGAGGAATTCTTACTGTTAGACATAGGTTGATCACTTTACAGCAGATGCAATGCTCCAAATTATCAAATTATATTTTTTCCTTGCTATGCAGTACTTTGATCAAGGTATATGCTACTTAAGTGCAAAACTGTATGGGGAATCGTACGTGTAAATTGTAAGGCTTTGAATAATCACTTTACAGTAGAGGCAATGCTCCACTTTCAATTTTCAGTTGATATGTGGTACTATGATCAAGGTATTATGCTGGTTGGGTGCAAAACTTTATGCTGAGGAATTCATACTGGTAGGCATTGATTAACTAATCACTCTACAGTGGATGCAATGTACCAAATTATCAATTTCTATTTTTCCTTGCTATGCAGTACTGTGATCATTATCAGTTTTTACTTGTAGCTTTTCCTTACCATACAGTTAACTGTGATCAAAGTATATGCTAGTTCAGTGCAAAGCTTTATGCTGAGGAATTCTTACTGTTTGGCTTTGATTAATCAGTTTACAGTAGATGCAATGCAATGTTTGGGTGTGATTGAGAACTACTGTAGTGGCACTGTTTGCAAATGGTAGCCAAATTTTGCCTCCACCAAAAGAGGAGAAATGAAGTAAACAATGGAAACTAAGTCTCCTACATGTTCTTTCCTTATACACATGTACATGTACACTGTAGGTAGATGCTTAATAGCTTAATGACAGCCCAGGCTTACACCTGTACATGTAAATGGTGTATTTAAATATAGCCATACCCATACGAAATGAGCAGCACTTTACAGCGCCTCAAGATAAAACTGAATTTTTCACATTCTAAAAATATGACAGGTCCCTGTAATCCACAATAAATATTCTTTATCGAGTTAAAGAAGATAGTAGCAGACAGAATTCAAGCAAAATGGATATAAAAGTCTCAATTATAGTAGCACGGAGTTGAAACATGACATTCAAGTCCCTTGGGACATTTGAGACAACATGTGTACTGTTGCCATTTTGCGACCATCTCGTGTTACAATGACGATTCAAACTCGACCGTTACTGGTTTTAAAAACTGAAAGCAGGCAAATAATAGGTAGAGTGCCTTAATTTTGGGATGAAAAGTGTAGAAGTGTCTCTTGGATTTTGCCATGACATTAACAATATGCGATGTAAAAGCGGAGATTTTTCTGGCATCTTTATTGGGGTTTATCTGTGGAAGCAAGCAGCATTATGATGTTTTTTCAATTGTTGCTTCAAAATGTGAACGCTGTCATATAGGATGTTTGCTAAAAGTGAAAAGATAACCTCCAGGAAACTTGCACCCATATAAATTTATGGATTACTAAGAAAGGGAAGTAGCGGACTGACCGAGACTGATCTACATGTAGGTGATCATGAGCATGAAGGAATTTTTTCGTGAACCTCAAACGTTGTTACTGGAAGATGGGCATGAAAGCTAGAAGGAAAGGATCGATTGATGACTTGGGTTAAAATATTTCAGTATTTGCTGTTTCCACATGGTAGCTATGTACTTTACATTGTTTCAGTTAGAACCGTATTATATATTATTTGCATTCTTACGTCTACGTGGTTTTCCGACATTCTATGAGGCCCTGTTCGCACTATGCAAATCTGTTTATTTTAAGCTCTGGCTAAACGAGGCAACAACATATGTTGCGGCAACAATTTGAGCTTATGCATGTTTCCACGATGTTTTCCTGTTTATAGCTACCTGAGGAAACATTGCTGTGGTCATCATCGCAACGTGTTATACAGTGTATGTAGTGTTGGTGACTGTGTGAGCTTGCGATCGTCATGATCAAGATGGATCAGCGAGGAAACAACAGACTCTCTTCCCATACTCATATGTCTACGGAACAAGGTTTTGGGAAAGTGGCAATGGTGCAGATGGATTTTGAACCAAGATTCTATAGGGTGAGGAAATATCCAATACGGATGAAAACTATGGTGATGTCGGCATCTCCTTAGCTGAATTAAAACCGCCAGCGACGATTGCAATTTCGTGAGTTTTCGATACCGCTGCTAAAGCGCCGCCGCTTATCGCTTCTGATATACCGTAAATCGATATCTCGTAAACACATTCTTGGCATATTTGAAGCCCATTTACAGCCTTCACGCAGTGCTGATCGTGATTTCATGAAATGTTCATGCCGCTATCAAATCACTTCTGAATCAGTTCTCCTTTAAGGCTGTTAAACGGCTGCTTTAGCAGCCAAAATTTGCGACTGCTGCAGCCAGCCAGCACTGCCCATTTCGTACGGGTAAGTGAGAAGAAAGTGAGAAGGGTTTCTTTCTAAGAGTTACATCTTGTGGTCTCGGGGTGTCTTGTGAAAAATAAATAGGCATGTCTCTCACATTTGCTCTGGGTACTATTTTGTGATTATTTTCATGTTAAAAAAAGATTTTTTCCCTTTTTGTTCTGATGCCTTTACATAAAATGCAATTGATTATCTGCAATTTAGTGTTAGTATTATCAGGAGTCTTACCAGGAGGCTCAAAAAGAACTACTCAAGCATAAACTTGTCAACATGTACAGCTACATGTACGCTGTAGGCAAATAGTATTTTGAGTAGTTAATATTTGGTCACTGGATTGAGTAATACCCTGTGGCAAACAAACTAAATGAAACATGTCTGATGCACACCATGTGAGGGTCTCTAATGGTGATGATAGTTACCAATGACTTGTTTTATCCACACTTTTTTTTTGTTGATATTTGATACATGTAACTCAGCAGCCATCAGTAGCAACTTACTTCCCTGTTCTTTATAGTCTTTTGTTTCTCTGTACAGTACCTGTACTTGGCTTCCAGTGTTTATTCATCATGTTATCAGTATTTTACTTGCAGTTTAGCATGGTCACTTGTATGTAGTAATGTGGCTAATCCTTTATTGTGAATTTTACAGAGAACTGCTGCAATTGATGATGACCTCGATATTTTGTTAAATTGTTGCAATTGGAGGTTTTTTGAGCTATTTTATCCCCAGTCATTTTTTGTTTCTTTTAGAATAAAAATAATGATTTTGTTGTTCACAAAACATGTGTCCTGGGTATATATTTTGCCTCTAATAGTTCTTAATTAAATGAAGGGAGTTTCTTGTATTTAAGCTGTTTTGGGAAGTATAATGAGTATAAATCAAGCAAAAAATTAGAACCATTCTACGGTAAGTGGTAGTTGATTTTAGCCCTCCAGTATAGAACTTTTGGACTCTCTTAGAAGTGTCCTTAAGGATACATTGGTGTTGATTCAGCCCTGAAAAGTGTAAAAAGTGCATTGTTTTGGTTTTATATGGGCTAAATCAGTAACCCATTGTGGCCATAAATTCCCCTTTATACAGGTTCGAAATGGCTTAAATGGGGCCATTGCTAACTATGCCAAAAACCAGTTTAGCCCTTCTAAGAGAGCTATTTCACATAAATAACACCCAAAACAGCTCTTATAAGGAATGTTGTTTCAAACATAATGGTACTAATTTTGTTTTTTACATGTAGAGTACATTTGTTTTGAACAGAAATTGGGCTAAATTGGCCACAAAATATGGGCCAATTTTATTTCTTTTTGAAGGCATGAAACAGCCCTTTAAAAACTAAAACTACCCTTCATTTTTCCAAAATAGCCCTCTTGTGTCTTTGTTTCGGCTACCTTATACAGGGCTATGTCTTCCCTATTTACTGGGGCCAAAACAACTATTCCAAATGGGCTAAATTAGCCCCCAAAATGGTACTGTATTTTACTCACCGAAACGGCCCCATTTTGGGGGCTAAAACATATCTTTTCGATTTACAGTGTAAAAAACTAAATACTTAAATACTGAAAGAGGATTTTAATCAGTTTTTTTTATTAGACAAGCCTTTCTCGTGATATTTTGCCATGTCCAACCCTTTAACTTTTCCAAGAAAATCCCATCAAAAATCTTTGAAAATCCAACGATATTACCATGAAAAAACTACTAGATTTTCAAGGGTTAATTCACCCTAAGAATGAAAAGATGATGACCACTGTCATTGCATCCGCTGGCATTCAAATAAGAGTCTCACAAAGCAAGAAAAATATTTGTTTAGCCTGCATAGCTAGCGGTTTTGTCGGGTAGCGTGCAAGCAGCAAAGCCGTCCTTTGCTCCATTCTCCTAGTGGCATCGCCGCTTGCTCAAGCGCTCCCTGACAAAACTGCCAGCTACACAGGCTAATATCTGTTGTGATGACCTTCTAAAGCCTAACTGTAAACCACATAATTTTATGTTGTGTTCAAAACTGTTTTGTTAAGAGTCATACAACTTTCTTTTGTTTTTTTCAGGGAAGAGAACAGACATCCAAACAAATGTCTCGGTTCGCAGCGGGCGGGCAAGAGTTGTCTTTCATCCTTTACCCCTTCCCTCTTCACATTTTATGCACACTGTGTGTTCTTTAAAAGTAAATGACTGCTACTTAGGCTACTGAAAATGGAGGTAATAACTTATTCACCTGTGGTACCAAAATGGTAAATTCAAGACTACAATCTTGGACAAAACTGTTGAGAAAATTGAGCTTAGAAGCTTTTGTGCGTGCAAACAGTGATCACTGAGTTTCAAAGCCCCCCTCCCTACCAATTCAATGTTGTCTGCGCCTCCTAACCGTTTCCCTGACAATGGTGGCTTCCCAACTTCAACATTGAAAAGGGGGGGGGGGGGGGGGAAGGAAGCTACTTTAGGGATATTGTTGACTGACACATATTGGAGAAGGATTTTTGGACCCTAGGAGGCCTATTTTCTCAAGTAGTTTTGTCCAAGATTGTATGACTGAGAAACTGGCGAAAAGGTCCGATACACGCACTCCAGTAAATTGCTCCTGCCGTTAATTATTGTTAAATCAGATGCTTAAGAAGTTCGATTAGTTATATGGGATATATTCTGGTATTAAGAGAAATTATGGGTATTATTGAGGACTCAAAAACTCCCTTCCCTCTCGTGGCTCTCTGCTATTTATTGGCAAGGGAAAATACGATGATGAATACGGGCTCAACTGACACAATAAGAACGGTCAACATTGCATTTTCACCACTTGACAAGAGACTGGCAACTGTAGAAATAATGAGAAGGTGTAGTTTACTGTGCGGTTCATAAATAAAATTGGAGCAGAAAGTAATTTTCAGCATGCGGAATTAACCAAATGTACAACTTTCTTTGCTTCCGAAATCATGGATGGCATTACATAGGTCTATATATATTGACAGAATGGATGGCTGACTGGACATCATCATTTGAGGAAAAGTACAACCGCACAAAGTATTCATAGATGTGAAATTTACATTTGATAGTGATAAAAAGGCTTAAGGAAAGCGAGCTTTTTGGGATGAACAATAAAAGACAATTGGGTCACGCGATCACTTTATTTCATCACAGTGACCTCCGTTCGTGACACATACCTCGCAAATGTGAAGAGCTGTATCGCAATGGACTAAATGGTACTACCGCATCACAGAAAGAGAATATCTGTCCTTTTTGTATCGACAAAAAGATTACAACGATTAAATGCTTGGATTTGGGACGATTAACACGGAGAAGTCTTCGCATTTGAACGATTAACAACGGCTTACAGTACTTTTATATAAATAGGCATGATAGTCTATTGTTTTATTTCGCGTTCGTTGTTAACCGTTGAAATTGTCTGTTAATCGTTCTTTTATTGATCCATTGTTTCTCTTTGGCTAAGTTAACCGTGACATACCTAATGGCATACTTGTCTATCGGCTAATATGGTCGGTTTGCGAAACGTGTTGGGGTGATTCGCGTTGAATTCCCGCGGGATATGGTCTTAATAAAATATGTACCTGCTAACACATAGGCCGTCACTTCCATAACACATTCATCAGTAATGCTTTTTTTAAGACATATGACCTCACGCTTTCCCCAGCAGCTGATCGAACAAACAACAGTCGAATAGTGACTGAAGAAATCTCCAGTTTGCAAAGTGGGTTTTGGTGTATACGACACGTAATTCAGTGACATTTTATAAACTCAGGGATATATTGTTGGCTTGTTATATTTCATTGGAATGCAAACATGGCAACAACAGAGCTTTAACTGATGACAGGCCCATATGAGTGACTAACAACAGCTGCTTAGGACTTGCAACTCTTGCACTACACAGGAAATTTCAAAAAAGTCTCGTACACAATCTTGGACAAAACTGTTGAGAAAATTGAGCTTAGAAGCCTTTGTGTGTGCAAACAGTGATCACTGAGTTTCAAAGCCCCCCTCCCCCCCCCCCCCAATTCCCGTTTCCCTGACAATGGTGGCTTCCAACTTCAACATTGAAAAGGGGGAGGGGGGAAAGGAAGTTACTTTAGCGATATTGTTGACTGACACATATTGGAGAAGGATTTTTGGACCCTAGGAGGCCTATTTTCTCAAGTAGTTTCGTCCAAGATTGTAGGTGTATGAGAAGATGAGTTCATTCCAAATGGGGCACAAAGACCTCCTTTGTGTAAAAAATCTTGCTAGCAAGAACCTTGAAGTTAGACTAAGGGCCTGTTCAGATGGAGGTGGGGGACCCAAGGAAGGTAAGGTCCCCTACCTAGGTGGGGTTACCAATCTCTCCATAAAATCTCTCTTTATTTCTCGATCGCATTCACATGTGAGATGGGGTACCTCACCAAGGCGGGTTACCTGGTCAGCCAGGGCGAGTAACCCGCTTTGCTGGGGTGAGTTTTCTCCATGTGAATGCTGGAGGTGGGGTGGGGTGATGTTCATCCGGGCAATTATCTGAATTCTTTTATTAATATACATTCTCAACGACTACACGATAGCATTTTAAACCTCAACCAAGCGCCCCGGGGTTACATGTAAAGGCCAGTCTTTTTTGACCACAGGTCGGTGGGGGACCTCACCTTCCTGGTGTCCTCCACCTCCATGTGAACAGGCCCTAAAACAAGAGGCTACAATTATTAGCCTAAACTCGTGCCTGCCAAAATACATTGTGCATGTATCCCTAAGTTGGTGGGAAACAAGAGAAAAAGAGAAGTCTATCCTCCTTACATAGGATGCATTGCGCTTATTTCTCTTCAAAACTTCTGAATTGATTAACAGGTCAACCATTGACAATGGTAATACTTGTAAAAAAACAAAACAAAACAAACAAAACAGACAAAGCAATAAAAAGAGAAGAAACAAAAAAAATGTGGATGGTGTCTCTACAGCAGTTCGAAACTGGAATTATCTGAATCAAAAGCAGTTACGATGACTGCTGCACTATTTTTACTTAGCATAGCTTATGAGGAGGATAAATATTTTATTTATTGAAAAGTATCTAATCCGACATTTCTCCTGAGAGTTTGAGAAAGAACACTTATTGAACGGATTAAGATTAGAGATATGAACAAACTGCCGAAATTACTCATCGAAGCATCTCTTGCAGAAACCAGACCTGAATTCCGTTCCATATTTTATTTTCACTCAATAGTATTGCATCATGTTCATAATGTGCAGATACATGTAGTAGCACTGCCTTCTCTACTACAATGCATTTTTCAAGTACAGTCAACACTGCTTGTGTTATGGGTGTGACAATGACCCAAAAAACGACAGCATAGCAAACCGACTACCTAGAAAATGATGACCCATAAAAACAATGAATGATTAGTGGCTTTTGACTGCTTTTGATCCCAGGAGTTTGGTTTCCTCACATAGGTCTGCTAGCTTGCACTAAAGACCATTACAGAATGGAGGATTTTTTGGCATTAACGTTACTGGAATCTCGGTGAAATGTAAGGAGAAATTAATATTCAGTAGGGTGAAACTGTTTTTAAATACATCACACTGCTATAAAAATCATGTCACGTATATAACCCTTCTTCATTGTTCACACTGAAGAAGGGTTACATACCCGAAACGTCTTTGTTTTTAAGAAACATTGCTGACACTTTTGGTATGTTTACCTTTATATCAATCGCACTACTTTAAAATTAAACAAGACTACATTAATTTTGTAATTAAGTAGAGATCACACTGTTGAGAATATAATTATAGAAAGTACTGTAACTCACCTGCCGGGACAATTACTCCATACAGTTCTACTCTCAGTGCCTTGTGGTTTCTGAATTCAGTTGTTTGGAACCTGACAATACTTGCTCTTGCAGTCTCCACAAGATTATGTTTCACAATGTCATTTCTTCCATTATTTGCATCAAAAATCTGTAAATCAGTTAAAATCACTTTGTAATAAATGTGGAGCAAACTGAACACTTGCACCAAGTATGTGTGGGTCAAAACCTTTAACTTCCCTGACTTAGTATGCAAGTGAAGAAGAGTGAGTGCGTGTTTATGCAAATTTGGAACGATGAACATGAACTGATCATGTTACGTTTTTTTGAGGGGGAGGGTGGCCTTATTTCTTGCTGTTTGTCATGTACTGTAAGTTTCTTTTCTTCTTTTGTTCAATTTCTATTTCTTTCTTTTCTTCAGTTGTTTGTTTTTGACTGATTGCATGTACACTTTGACTGTGAAGAAATGTAAACAACCATGGGAACTTCTGCCTTCTAATTGAAACTGATTGACAGTGGGTCAATGTGATAATGGGTTAGTTGACAATGGTTTGACATGAAGGAAGTATGAATTAAATCACATATGAACTGCGGAAATGAAATCAAATGAAGAATGATCCTGGCAGTTGTGAACGCAATTTATGCAATTGCAAAAAGAAGCCTAAAAAAATTCAGGACTTCAACGGGGTTTGAACCCATGACCTTGCGATACCGCGGGTGCAATGCTCTAACCAACTGAGCTATGAAGCCACTGACGTTGGGAGCAGGTCAATTGTGGGTTCTCCATAATCATGTCCCCGTGAAAGAAAAGAGTATGAATGAAGTACATGTATATGTGAAATCAAATGAAGAATGACCCTCACAGTTGTGAACGCAATTTATGCAATTGCGAAAAGAAGCCTGAAAAAAAAATTCAGGACTTCAACAGGGTTTGAACCCTTGGTTTAACAATAGGGTTAAATAATTAGAATAGCTGTTCATAAATTGGGAGCACAGTCCTGGCAAAAGATGTGAGGGGTTTGTTTTCTTTGAAATGTTTTGTGACACTGAACTGTCTTTTAAACACATACATTGACTTTTTGCGTTCGACGAAGGAGAACACTTTCTAATCTCTTGGTAGTCCTGTGGTTTCTTGAGTTTCCTGTATACCAAAACGGATCTTTGCAGAAATTCCTTTGGACGGGACAACCTTTTCATCGCCATTTTGAATTCCTGAAATAGGTCAAATGCCCGTGCGATACTGCCCACCTCATGGTTTAATTTCGCTGTTTGCTGTAAAGATGGAATGCTAGAGACTAATCAGCAGCTTTCAGTGGTCAGAAAAGAGGACATCAAGGTCTTAAGAGTGGGGAAAGGTCGTTTTGCATTTAGATTCCCTCGATTTCCAAAACACAACCTACAAAATTGTTAACCGTGGACTTAAGGGATGCTACGGAATGGTAGAATTGTAATCTGCTTTTTATGAATTGTTTGAGTGATGATGATTTGAGCTGAAATAATATGATATCTGTATTTTGGCCGGCTTGCAAATGTTTACAAAACGGCACTATTTGCCATTTGAGTGAACGTTTGCAGGGAGGTGAAGCATGTACATGTGCACGAACATGTTTGCACGTACGCAAGAAAACTGAAAGCTGTTTTGCCCCTATAAGCAAATTTAATGTTGATTTGAATGCACTCTTGGTTGGAAGAACTTTTTGTCTTCGTTATTCATAGCTGTGATCGGTAAGCCGTAAGCGAAGATGTGGGTTGTGCTAACATGAACTGAATATTTGCATATGTAGTTGTAATGAGATTCCCCAGATCAAAGTTTAACTAGTTTAACCCATTGACTACCGCAGGTTTTTACATTTTCGGAGTGATTTTCCACCTATAAACGATGAATAGCAATTCGTGACTCTTTATTTGAACTACCAGGGAAAAGTGGTGCTGTCCTAAGCCACTGGAGGCTCAAGGTTTCTGAAAACGTCATTTTGACGTAGCTATCTTTTATCCGTGAAGCGACAACAATGGCCGAAGTTCGGTTTGCTTGCGATTTCTGCTAAATTTACAGCCATTTTTCATCTTTAGCGGCTGCCTGATGAGCATCATTAAGCGTGACGGTAGCTAAGAGTCCACTTTCTCAAAGAATCGAGCAAGGTGATGTACTTTGTTGTTGAATTTGGCTTGTTACTCGACGAACTGGGAATTTGGCCGGTCGAACACTTAGTACCTTTGGGACTCGGGAGTAACTGCTGAATACCCCTCCACTATTGTTTACCTTAGTCGGCGTTCTTTGAAGAACGAAGCAGAACACAATACACGCTATTCTTATTCAATGACATGCAAACAAGTGGCGGGGTATTCAGCAGTTAAGCTCATGGACTCGACTATTGATGAATTTCTCGACCTACCGCCACATATTTTGGAATTTCTGCGTACTGAAGATGACCAGGAGCAGGAAATTTTGGCGGTAGGTCGGAGTGGCTGTGTGAAAGAATTGGGGGAAGGAACGGGCGCTGTCGAAAATTCTCGTTAGTTCCCAGCATGCAATGTGCTCAAGATGTTGAAAATGTTGGGAAGGCCCGAATGCACTGGAACAAAAGGCTGTATCTACGCTCGGGAGAAGAATATGAACAAAAAAAGTCATTTCTAAGCTAGAAAAAGGACTGAATTTCGTTATGATGGTTGAATTTTGGTTTTTCGACGATGATTTTCTCTAAAAAACATGAAGACAAAAAGGGGCATTTTTGTTGTTTCTCTTTGACGTTAAAAACGGCCAGTTTCGTTCATGTCCAAACTCAAAAGGCCATATTTGGTAAAAATCGCTACGTTTCTTGCATTTATTGGATATCCAAATTTAAAGGGCATTCCATTTCGTGCTCACAACTAACAGTTAAGGCAATATTCGTGCGATTGAGAAAGTTGCAATGTTTTGAAGCATGGGAGTTTTTTACGGCCGGTTTTGGCCGGCACGGGTGCCAATGGGTTAAAGCAATGTTTGTGTCACATTTTCTTTAAAAAAATGCAGCTTGGTCTAATATGAGATTTATAGCTGCAGCAAGTTCAACCAGGATCTTATGGCCAATTTATGCTTTAAATGGTTCTGAAGGTATCAAAAACTGATGTTGGGGAGGGGTTAAATTATAGTTTTGTTAACTGGCAACAACATTAAGGTGGCTCCTACCGGTTTCAGCATTTTCAAGCACTATTTTTTTTGGTGGATTATTACTACCAATCTTTATATGTTATTATCTTTAAATTGGTATCAAAAAAATGCACAATCATTGGTGAACAAGTTATGAAACTTTTCTTGACATAACAGATTGCCATAGCAACACCATAGCCTGTTAAAAACACCCCTTATCTTAGCTTTAAGCTACAATAACTGAAAAATGAGCTCGGTGACCGCCATTTTTTATCTTCGGAAAATGATTAGCATAATGTAATTAAACTTTTTGTAAAGTTTAAAAAAATTTGTTGGAGTGGATTCAGAGCCACCTTAAATTTTCGAAAATTTAAAGTGGCTCTTTATTCACTCAAACAAATTTTTTTAAACTTTGCAAAAAGTTTTATTATATTATGCTTATCATTTTTCGAATATAAAAAATGGGGGTCACTGGTTGGTTTTTGAGTTATTGTAGCTTAAAGCTAAAATAAGGGGTATTTTAACAGGCTACAGTGTTGCTATGGTAACCTGTTATGTCAAAAAAGTTTCATAACATGTTTAACAATGATTGGGCATTTCTTCGATACCACTTCAAAGGTACTAACTTATAAAAAGTGGTAGTGATCCATCAAAATAGTAGTGCTTGAAAATGCTAGAAAACCGGTAGGAGCCACCTTAAATGACAAATGATAGTTTCTTTGGAAATAATTTATGGTATATTTAACACAATATTACGTCTTTCGCCTCTCTCTATTTCAGCGTGACAGCACTGAAAAGGACCTGCATGATCTTTATCAGATCATAAATTAAACATACTGACCTTTCTTATGTTTAGAAGCCCTGCCAGGAAGGGGGAGGGGGGGGGGGTCTGTGTTGCTTGTTTGAATTTTAAAATCTCCTGTGTCGGTGTTTACACTGCTAATTCTCGGCCTTGATATACATACATACATACATCATATTATTTACCCTCAGATTTTAGAGTAGCTTGTGCAGCTAATATCTCCGAGCATTTAATCTTCAGATGATAGATAGACCATCACACCGGGAACTACGTCCCCTACTCTTTTCGAACAGTGTGTGGGTTCTTTTACGTCCCACAGAATCAATTATGAAGAGTTGTGATGAGACGGGGCCTTCGGTTTATCGTCCTTATCCGAGAAGACTAGAAAGTCTAACCATTTGCAGATGTTATTACAAAGGCAGCACTATCTCCTCAATTATTTAAAGACCCTGATTGTGGTCTGACCAGGGTTTGAACCACCGACCTCCCGTACGTTAGTCCGGTGCTCTATCACTGTCGGAATTTTAGCAGGAATGATGTCTCTCGTCTGGATTTCATTTCATGTGCTGTCCCTACTCTTTGGGTCATGTCACTTGTCGCAATTTACCCTGGCAGGGCTTCTGTCTAAGGTGAGCTCGTTGGAAGTGTTAGCATTGTTGTTTTAACAAATAAAATGAAATAAATTTTATTACTAATGATAGGGAAAACAAAGCCCCAACATGTGACTGGTATGCTTGGTTGGAAACTAAATTTGATAGCACTCACCACTCAGGCAAGTATTACCTTCAGAAAGCACTCACTGCACCCACACCTGTGATCACTTGCATAAGAGAAAATGTCTCACATACAGTAGTCCACCCACCGTGACCCCCTCTCCCCACCAAAAAAAATCAATGTTTTGCTTTCCAATAATTCTAATCACCTATGCTTCTTAACATAATTATCACAGCAGAGAACAGTACAACAATGATGCATTAATAATAAGGGCATGGTTGTCCATCATGTAGCAAACCGTAATCTATCCTTCCAACTTAAAATCCCCAACTGGAGCACAACAAGAAAAGAAAAAATGGAGAAACCTCCATCAAGTCTGAAAGGTGGTTTGACCAATCCTGAGTTCCTTTAGTTTCCAAGTGAACCTTTGGATCGTCAAACAACTTCGTTTCATAGGCCCGGCCCACAAAGTAGAGAGAAAAATCTTGTTCTATTCAAACAGCGAACAAAAGCAAATAGTGTCATTTTGTACTTGAGCTTGAATTGTGTAAATGCACAGTTAACGTAAGCTCAGGGAGTGTTCATAATAACCATTGAACCCTTTGGTGATCGTGTTAATTAGAAGGGTTTGTATTCAGAGAATTTAATGGTAATAAATAGAAATAAACATAAATTAAAGAATTAAGTCACAAACTGCAATAAAAAGGCAGCCAGTTCAGGCCAATTCCGTTGAGTTTTTATATTACTGTTCTTGTGAGTTAAATTTACATTCAAACCCTTGTACTACAGTCGAAACTCTCCTTATGGACACCTCTCTAATACAGACAACAAAATTGCCATGTTTCCTTTAAAAAACCTCTATGATACAGATGCTCTGCAATATGCAGTATGCAATAAACTTAACCTCTTTGTTATGGGCACCTAAATATTAACAGCTTCAAATATATTTTTTTAGTGCAGCTATGATGGAAATTGTGCATGTCAGATCATGTTTCCAACTTCACCCCGGGCTGACAGGCTCAAAAATTTAGCCATTTCAGGCAGCGGATTTTCATCCAAGATGGTGCCGGGCACCATATTTAATTTTTTTTAATTTATACATGAATATCTTATAGGTTTTCTTTGAATTCTGGGATAGCTGTAGAATCAACAAAGAACAAGTGAAGCCATTTTGAGAGGGGAAGAACAGATTCTTTCTGAGAGGATTACAGTAAGTACAAGCCTCAAAATGTGTATTTCATTCGTTCAGTTTGCTGTTGAGTCTATATCGACGTACTGGAAAGAAAATAAAAATTACAGGATGTAGAAAAGCTTTCTCAAAATTTTAAAACGATGGATACCTCCAAATGGAATCTCAAACGTGGATTGTGAGTGCTCATTGTTGATTTCTTGTTTGCAGGCTCCATAAATCGGTACCACGTTTCGAGTATGGATGTAAAACAGTGTGCTTCCCGACCATGGACTGTCTTTTTCTCCTAAAACTTGCCTTTGGAGATATTTGATTGCTTTAAAGTTGTACCCTGAACACTTAGGAGTGGTGTTTCGGTTGTCAAGAATACGTACATGTGCTGTCCAAGAACTTTGACTTTATTTTACTTTACTTTAGACTCTGAAGTCCTGGCAAGAAACGCCTCCCCTTTTGGGTCATTTGGTAGATAAAATATTTGCCGAGCCTCTCCATAATGGGAATAATGCATGGCAGCAATTACATGTCTTTTGAGCTTATGCTTGCCCATGCCAATGACAAAAGCAAACTCCCTGCAAATTGTTCTGATCCAGTGAAGGAACCTGGTTGTGCTCTAGCCTCCCATCTAAACACTTTGAGAGAAATTGGGGCTACCAGACTTTATAAAAAGGTGAAAAAGTGGTGTTCGCAGGGAAGAAAGGGAACCCTTTCCTATAGGTTTACAGGGAAGGAAACCAAGAAGATGTGCCAAAAGTTCGCATCTATTCTGGAGGCAATTTCTCGTGATGATGATATGCCTCAGCAACAGCTTCAAATAAGTTCCTTTGCATTTATTGGCCTTCAGATAAGGGATGCTATCAGCCGGTTTAGTCGTGTCACTATAATGTAATGTAATGTAATGTAATGTGTATTTATATACCGCTCATATCATAATCTCATGGCGGTTTACAACACTGGCCGGGGGACTTTACCAGACTGCTTGTAACACAGTTTACAATTAATGAAGTTGAGTTATGAGTGCCCCCGTAATATCAATATCAAATTAAGACAGACACTAGGGGTGGTCACAGCCAGAGTTTTGTTACGTCCCTAGTGATGGTGTTTTACAGGAAATCAAAGAATCTTGCAAGAGGTATTTCAATGCATGTTCTCTCCTTCTAGATACTGTAACCCCAACAATTTGGACAATTGGCTATGCCATCCCATATCACACAGACCTTCTGTCCAGGAAACTTGGGGTCGGGCTGGGAATAAATACAATGCAAGGGAGGGAAGCCAAACATAAGCCAATATGCCAATATGCAAAGCACGCAACCTTGTCCACAAAGTGGAACCTCGTTTTCAGACATGACTTCATTTCTACCGTTTGGCTAAGGACACATGATCCTACAAGTTTTGTATACCACAAGAGCTCTGAAGTTTACGTTCCCAAAGAAATTGAACAATCACATGTTTGCTACTGTGGCTTACACAAGGAGTGTACTGCCGAGAAATGTCCATTGTGTTCATCTCAGCTGTATCAGAGTGTAGAAAGGAGAGCTGAGACAGGGATTTTAGACCTGTACATTTGCAATCTCCTTAGTGTCACAAGTTAGTTTGAACTACAATGTTAATGTACATGTACTACATCCTTAAAGTTTGAAAATATCATGCCTGAGATCCTCTTTGTGAGGTTTTCTTGTGAAAATATGCCAGATCTCTGCCAGGGGTGAGCACTGCTGGAATAATTTGACTTATGCATTACAGAGGCATAGAAATTGCATAATCTTGCTAATGTGTGGAATACACTCGGTTAACAATATTGTTCCTGCACTTGTAACCTTGCCGAGGCAGTTTTGATATTAATAAAGTCTATTTTAAATACCATGCTCTGTATTTTCATGACTTTATGCTTTTTCATAACTTAGTGTTTCAAGGAAAATTACAATGCTGTAACCAATGGATTCAAATTGGTAATTAAAATCAAATGTATTATCTACTAATATGAATAACTGAGTACAAGGACAATATTAAGATAACCAAAACTACAGCATACAGTTTCTGGCATGCATTCCCAGGCTAACACAACTTTATAATACTTTCATTGTTTCAGTCACTTTTCTCTGAAGAGTAAGAAGTATTGTTCTTTTATACTAGGGAGTGCTGAGGAACTCCTAGTCTATTGAAGTGCCCATATCTCAAGCTGACTTTCATAATTTCAGAGTTCTTTGAATACTTGAAAACAGCAGGATGATCCTCGGTGACTATACACTGACTATAGGAACCATCTTTTTCCGTTTTCATGAGGACATCTCTCTCGCTAATAGTTCCTTTTGCAAATTTATTTGCCATTGAGAGAAACAAACCTTTCAACTTTGTCATATCAGTAACATGAATTTCTTGGAGAGCACGTGTATTCTTCACAACTGAACCACCACTCTGAGGTGTTAAGGCTACAACTTTAAAGCAATCAAACACTTCCAAAGGCAAGTTCACGGAGCAGAAGACAGTCCATGGTCGGGAAGCACCTGCTTTTCATTTCATGTTCCTCAGGATAGTTTTCTGCCAGTACCCGAAAGTCCTCGACAGCATCCTCGCCGGTTGAGCTAAATGGAACTTATAAGCACTCGCACTGTCAAATGTGTGCTTTTTTATGACGGCTCTGGACAATTTCAGAAGTTCACTGCCGATATCAGTTGCTAGAGCCCGATTTTCACTGGAGTCAATGCAATCTTTCACAGTTTCGTGCATTTTGACCAATAGGGCCGCCATTTTGAAAACCCTCTAAGCCGATGAACGCTGACCAATACTGCGCCGGCTCCTGTTTTCCGAGATGGCGCGATTTGCCCAGCCTCCAGCCCGGTGTGCTTCTTTAGAGCGAATGTCGCTAAGGCTTGAGCAAAAGTGGAAATGGTGAAACAAAACCTTCCTTACTACTTTGTGTGAAGTTAGTCATTGGGATGAAACCACTCACCGCGTTATTTGTTTGATTTCTAACAAAAACCTGAGCTGAGCATCGGGGGGGGGGGGGGGGAAGTTTAGGCCTCAAAAAGCATTTTTGGGAACATTTTGCACCTTGAATATGGATATTCAAAGAGCGACTTAACAGATAAAAATCTGCTTAAATCATAGCAAACTTTCATCCTTCCTCTCAAGAAATATGTTATCAATTTTTCAGCTTGCCCCCCCTGGTGACCCCTGTGCCTTATCATTTTGAAGGGGGAGAAATGGTTTTTTAAAAAGATGAAAATAAGACATCTTTAAATAAACTTTTCTCTTCCTGGTATTTGGATTTTCATCAAAATTAAGACTGGATGTCAATATTTCACTCTGTGAATCGTTTGATGCTAAAAACTCCGTGGGCACTCCATAATTTTTTGAAGGCTAATCAATTTACAACGTATACCTCAAGCAAAATTACGATTTTTCGTACTTTTTGTTCACGACTATCTTTCTTTTAAATAATATTGTTCAGGCGATTTCACGCAAGACCGTTCGATTGTTGACAATAGATTGTATTTATCTAGTCAGATATCAAGCAGATTTGCCATTATTATTTTTCAAAACTCGCATCTTAAGCAAGCGGTTAATTTATGCAAATTACTGTTTTCGGGTAAATGGGCAAGAAAAATGTGTAGCTAAACTGTCCAGTATAGTGTTAACCGCTCTGAAGGGATCTATAATAGGTAACTTAAATTATACATACCACTAGCAAAGCTATCGGTTCGAGAAACATTTCAGAGTCAACGGGAAATCACTCACAAGTCCGTGGTTCCTCAGTGAACGTCTCACATCGAGAGAATGCATGTCGGCGCGTTCAAACCACAGTTCTCGTCTTCGATGACAGCTCAAATGGTTCCTTTTACAGCAACACCCTATTCAATTTGCTGCACCTGCAACTGGTTCGGCAAAAAGCTTCAAACATCATCATTTCTTTTTAGAGTTAGCTGATGGACATCTTGCATCTTGGTATTTCAAGTAATGATCTGGCATTCAGTTCATACCGGCTGCTTCGTCAACGATGTGGAGAATGATGTTTACAGCACTTTTAAACTTCGGGATGTTTAACTTTGAAATGCCTTGCTATAAAATTGCTGGCAAGTTAATTGTCATGTAGTACGAAAACTGCGAAGTTCCACGATTTCATGCCCACCAATGGTTCACTATGGTATTAATGTTTGTGCGTGTTTCCGCTGACTGGTTCTTATTGCTTGCAACTCGAGGCGTGCCTGAAAAGATTTCTTCCCGCTATTTATCCCAAATTTAAGTTCAGTTACAGTACCTCGAAGATCTTTAATGTTCATTTTTGAAAGGTTTTCCTCCATTTTGGAATTAAGCTGGTACTTAACAGTCTTAACACAAGTGGAGCAATGCAGGTACCGCAAATGATCTTATAAATTAAACGCCTGGGGCGTGCATTAAGTTTAGTATCAAATGTTCAAGCAAGCAACCGTGGACAATAATCCTGCTGGTATACGTTGGATCAAACTGGTGATCTGATCGGCGTAATAAAATCAATAGAGAGTATAAAAGCAAGGGCCGATACAACGTAGAATGGTTTTAAGTTTTGTGTACTATATTTCGGCTGGCCAAACCAGCCTTCTTCAGGTACAATGAGAATTTACATTGGAAGGGGTGTACCCCTTCCAATGTAAATTCTCATTGTACCTGAAGAAGGCTGGTTTGGCCAGCCGAAATATAGTACACAAAACTTAAAACCATTCTACGTTGTATCGGCCCTTGCTTTTATACTCTCTATTAAGTTTAGGGTCCTGGGGAGGGAGGCAGATATGAGGCGTTTATTGGAAAGAGGCATTTATTTCACTTTAACTCACTGTCGCAATTTGTGGCAAACGAAAACATGCCGTTCCTTGATGACCAAAATAAAGTTGCTGACACATTGAGACAGAAATTAAGAAGATACAAGAGCGCTATAGTTACTTTTGAATTTGGGATTGAAGAAGATGCACTTGTACTGCTGACCAAGCAAGCAAGAAACTTAATAAATTGCATGATTTTACTCTATGGAGCGTTTCCTTGGTTTCTGAGGCGATATTTGGGGGCCTCGATTAGAAACAGGACGTTTATTAGATGGGAGCGTCTAATACAAACTTTACAGGGCGAACGTTTATTAGAAACGAGGCCTTTGTTTGAAACTGGCCATTGACGTATGACTAGTTTTGCGGTTTGCAAGGCTTTCTTTCTACTAAAGTTAAGGGGCCACCTGCCAGCAAGCTAGAAACTAAGATACGTGAAACACACACATTTTTTTTTTCATTTCTGGCCTTCCTCGTGGTCTTTGAAACTGTATCAGGATTTGCTTTGAGCCCAGTCTGCTCATCGTCTTGAAAATTTTCATTCAAAAATCCTTTCTGTCTTTCACTTAAAAGGAGATAATGATTTGCAGGATTTTAGCGCCCACCAATGGTCATCAAAAAGGGAACGCACATCATGTGGATCTATATCCTCATCCTGTTGCTACACTATACCCACGAGTCAGCTACGAATCTAATGTATCAGTCAATTCAAAAAGCATCCATCCCCCCCCCCTCCGGGCATACCCCGGGTACTTTACCCGAAATGTGTCCCTCATGGTGGGGCATTTGACTATCGGCAGTCGCCAACTAAAGGGTTTCGCGTGTCTTTCGCGCGCAAATATTCATTCATTCATTCATCACGGGAGCCACTTCACTCCCTTCACTTCAAGATTCTGCATACTTAGGTTTTCAGTTGTTTACTAAATATACAGTTGATACATGTATGCCTTTATTCAAAGAGATCGGAAAAGAGTTTTGGCTAACAAATTTTTCCGATTTGGTTCGCAAAGGTAAGCGATTCTAGATTAAAATATTTATTTTGAGCGGGGAGCATGCCAAAATGCTTCATGCAACGAGTGATTTGCTATAGATTTATACTTGATTTGCCCTTTTTAAGGCCCTGACGGTGGTGCATTTGGCCGTCTAAACTGGAAACACAGAGGGGTATTTGTTAAAATGTTTTCAAAAAAGTCAAATACCCAGGGGTTTTGCCCAGTGGGGGGAGGGGATGGGCGCTTTTGGAATTGACTGATACATAACCTGTTTGACTCAATTAGAAACGGTATACGATATGCTATTTGAAGTGCCTGTACAAAGCTGGTACTTATTTTCTCGACTAACAAAATTAAAATTTAACGGATTTCTGTAAAGGTTTCACTTCCAATTTCCCTTTGAAGATTCGTGGGGCAAGTGGCCACTTAGTTTGGTAGAAAGAAAGCGTTGCAGACAGCAAAAGTTGGCATACCTCAACACCTGCATTGCTCCGCTTGTGTTAAGACTCTCTTTCAGATTAATTCCAAACCAGAGGAAATTTTTTTAAAAAATGAGCATTAAAGATCTTCGAGGTACTGTTACAGTAACTCAACTTAAATTTGGGGTAAATCTTTTCAGGCACGCCTCAAGTTGCGAGCAATAAGAACCGGTCAGCGGAAATGTGCACAAACATAAACATAAACACAAACATAACCAGCTGCAGCAAATTGGATAGGGCGTCGCTGTAAAAGGAACCATTTGAGCTGTCATTGAAGATTTCCCGTTGACTCTGAAATGTTTCTCGAACTGATAGCTTTGCTAGTGGTATGTACAATTTAAGTTACCTATTATAGATCCCTTCAGAGCGGTTAACTATGCTGGACAGTTAAGCTACACATTTTTCTTGCCCACTTGCCCAAAGAGAGTAATTTGCATAAATTAACCGCTTGCTTAAAGATGCGATTTTTGAAAAATAATAACGGCAAATCTGCTTGATATCTGACTGTCAAACCTAGATAAATACAACCTATAGTAAACAATCAAATGGTCTTGCGTGAAATCACCTGAATAATATTATTTAAAAGAAAGATAGTCGTGTACAAAAAGTACGAAAAATCGTAATTTTGCCTGAGGTATACATTGTAAATTGATTAGCCTTCGAAAAATTATGGAGTGTCTGCGGAGTTTTTAATATAAAAAGATTCTCAAAGAGTGAAATATTGACATCCAGTCTTAATTTTGATGAAAATCCAAATACCAGGAAGAGAAAAGTTTATTTAAAGATGTCTTATTTCCATCTTTTTAAAAAACCATTTTCCCTCCTTCAAAATGATAAGGCAAGCTGAAAAATTGATAACATATTTCTTGAGAGGAAGGATGAAAGTTTGCTATCATATAAGCAGATTTTTATCTGTTAACGTAAACGTAAAGCTTGTGGGATGTGGCTGGAGTGACAAGGATACTTCACAAACTAATGTGATCAAGTAAGCTGAAGCCACTCAAAAGGCACTAAGACCACAAGGTAGTGGGCATTACCCCTTAAATCTACCAAAGGGGCATTATCCCTTAAATCTCCCAAAGATTTATTGATATGTGGGTACATGAGCCTGAGCATTAGCTATGCCATGCTGATGAGGCCTAACCAGGCCGAAACAGCTGTCCATGGCTGCTAATGTTTGGGTTCAATCTTTGCTTTGGTAGATTTAAGGGGTAATGCCCGCTACCTTGTGGCCTTAGTGCCTTTTGAGTGGCTTCAGCTTACTTGATCACATTAATTTTTGAAGTATCCTTAGATCTGTAAAGTTGCTCTTTGAAATATTTCCTAACAAAACTCCAATTTTCAAGGTGCAAATGTTCCCAAAAATGCTTTTTGAGACCTAAACTTCCCCCCTCCCCCCTGATGCTCAGCTCAAGTTTTTGTTAGAAATCAAACAAATACCACAATGAGTATAGTTTCATCCCAAGGACTAACTACACACAAAGTATCAAGGAAGGTTTTGTGTGACCATTTCCAATTTTGCTCAAGCCTTAGCGACATTCGCTCTTAACCTCGCAAGGTGAATTGAAATTAGCTGACAAATTGAACTTAAGTTGTGTCAAAACGTTTGTTGTAAACAAGGGAGAAACTGTTAATCAAAATTAATTTGAGTGAGTGATGCTTGACAAGATTTTGAGTTACAGCTGTAATTTAATCTCATACCCAGATCTCTTATGGTCAAAGCCAAAGGCGACATCTGGTTTTGATTGGTTGTTAAAACTGGCTAGTGTCCAACTCCTTCATTGAACAATTGCACAGTCAGCTTGAAATTCTTCTATCTGTTCCCAATAAATGATAAAAGGGAGTCAGTTTATGCAGTCATTAACAAGGTTTCCCTTATTGTCTAAAGTTCTGTGAGTTGTCAACCAGTACCAGCTCGACACAGCGAGCATTGGCAGAAAATATACTGTATTAAAATTCTAACTGATAGACTTGTAGGGTTGATTCATCCACCAAACCCTACATCATTCACATTAAGAATAAGACTGTCACCAATGTACATGTAAAAGAAAAAAGTTGCAGAGTATAAAGAATATTTCTTATTCTTTGTGTACATACATGTATGTCATAACATGAATGAGCCCAGTGAGAGCCAAACTGCAGCAAAAGCTAGCAAAAGTCACAAGTAAATTACTGAAGTCATTCAGTAAGCAGTCCCAGATGCAGTGCGCTTCATGGCATGTGCAGACTACGGTTTTTTTTTTTCAAATAAACATCTGATATGCTTTTTTCACAAATGACAAGCACTTCTGGATGAGCAAACACAATGTTAACACGTCCAGGCACATATACACATTTGCAACAGGACTACCTTGCACATTAATCCCTAAATCATCGTCCACCCCGAACAGCTAACCCGGATAATTTCTGCTCATTGTCCTTGCTTCTTAATTTTCTCAACTTGATTCATCATCAAAGTGGCAATGGTGACACAATAATTGAAGGGCTGAGAGCATAACCGACTCAAATGACTTTTAGGGCCTTTTTTGTATACGCTTTTTCTTGAAAAAGAGTGGAAAATGGTCAAAAAAATTATGGGGCAATTTTGTTCTATTGAATCAAAGGCCACATGCAAACATTCAGCTGATTTGGACCAAAAAAAGAAAAAAGCCCTAAAAGTCATTTGGATCGGTTATGCTCTCAGCCCTTCAATTGCAATCGAGCAATAATAGTATACACCTTGAAACAACAAGCTACAAAGTTACATTCAGTAGAAGCTGATATATTGAAGACTTGCCATATAAATAATAATAATTATAATAACTTTATTTCTTCAGCGGTATATACAAAAAGCTCTATATCACTTAACAATCAAAAATTAAAAACTATACAGAAGAAAAGATTAACCTAAATGCATATAAAGATAAATACACAAGGAATTAATAAATAGTAATAATTAATAAGCATCATTATTATAAGTAGCTCTGAAAAGATGTGTCTTTAGTCTGTTCTTAAAAACAGAGACTAACGGACCAAGCTTAATGTCCATGGGTAAGGCATTCCAGAGCCTTGGGGCTGCGACCGAAAAGGCCGTCTCCATAAGTTTTCAGGTGAGTCTTAGGTATTTGTAAAAGATATTTGTCGGTTGTTGGAAGGAAGGCTAAGGCATCTCTATTTTGCTGCACAACCACTCTCAATGCCTCCACCTGTTTTTGTATTACAGTACCACTCAAAAGTAAGTTGCCACCCTCGCGCGCGACGCGAATCGCGTCGCACGCAATGTTGTAGAAACTGTAAGTAATTTGGCTTGAAGATGCCCATTGTAAAGCAACAATTGTCGATTTCAATAGTCGATTTCAGTGTTCGCAAAAGACCGCTAAGGAGAAATGAATATGTGTGATCGATCGATCGCCGAAGAAGGGCAGCGCGTGCTAAGCTTCGAAATTTTGTGTCAAACCGTTTTTGCAGCGAAACTTGGCTAGGTTGAGATCGACATGATTAACTGACTTAAGAAAACTATATACTCGAATTCAAGCTTCTTCCTAAACTGAACATCAAACCACCAATAATTTCGGCTCGTTCATGACTGATGCTTAACTTTTGTTTAGCTTTCTATTCATCTGATTCTTGACAACTTTAGTTAGCCGTTTGAAAATTGAAAATGTTTACACACTTGGGATGTTTCTTTTCGTATGCTTTGTTTCGACGGAGCGAAGCACGTAAAATTGTTTTGCGAGTGTCTTTGTCAAGGGTAGTCTAAGTTTAATATTCGTTTGTGTACCTCTAAAAAGCTCAAAACATAGAGTTGGCACAGCGACTGAGGGGTAAACGAGCTGGGAGATACAGTTGTAAGCTTATCGTTCTTTTCAATCGATCGACCACACGTGCGAGGCTTCCTTCAGCAACTCTTTTTACCCGGACAAACTCTACTGTAGCGCAACTTTACAAAGATGTGGTCAGGAAAATGTTTGTAGGTCTTTCGAAGTACAAAATATACGATTGAGTGCCGGCGTGTTGAATAACAAACTTCGCTATTGCCAGATGAATCTCAAATTTCTACATGATAAGATCCAGCTATGAGATAAGCTTATCGTTCTCTTCATCGATCAATCAACCAAAGCTCAGCACGTGCGAGGCTTCCGAACTACCGTACTCTCCAGCAAATCTTTTTACACGAACACACTCTCCTGGAGCACAACTTTACAAAGACATGCCCAGGAAAATGTTTTTCAGTCTTGCAAACTAGGAAATATACGATGAGTGCCGGCGTGTCGAATAAACATTTCTCATACGCTTAAGTCTTAATTAACGACTCAAACTTCATCAGCCAGATGAACTTCCAATTTCTACATGATAAGATTATTCGTTCAAAAAGAAGGAAATGAAATAAATTCCGTTCTGCTTTGGGTTTTCCACGGCTTCTCAAGTGAGTAATGGTTAATGAGTGTTGTGCCATGCTTACTGAGCGGAAGGTTTCAGATAACATACCCAGTAGTTTTTGCGGTTTTATGCAAATTTTAGCGTGCGTCGCTTTGTGATCTGAAAGCAAAATACAGCAAGCAGTCGCCACTGGCCATTTGCTTGTGGTGAACTAGCACTTAATTTTCCTAACGAATTCAGAAAACACGACCATATACCGTATCGACGACAGAACCGATAAAAGTTGTCATTTCAGCGCTAGCGGGAGCAAGGAATACCCAAGGAACAGTAATCATTCGCAATCGATCTTTGTCGTGATGAACTCCATGATGCTGTCTGTATTGGGCAACCCTAAAACATGGAATCCGGAAACCGGAATCCGGAATCCGGAATCCGGAATCCGAAAACCAGAAATCGGAAACCGGAAACTATAACCGGGAAAAAGAAAACTTGATTTCAGTTAAAAATAGAGCTGTAATCAGGATAAGTCATATTGAAATGAAAAATGTTCTCTGGTTAAAAAGATTAAAAACATAAACTTTCGGCCATCAGTCTATAGCCTTTAACAAATGAAAAATGTAGCGCGCAAACGGAAATCGTCGACGCGGATAATAACTCAAAACCGTTGCCTAGGCAATACTCCATTTTATTGTAATTAGACCTCATTTACATTTTTATCTTCTAGCTCTTTTTTACACTTCTTTTTGTGTTTTTATTCTCAAAAAAATTTTGCACCTTTTTCGTATATATTTCCGTTCGCGCGCTACATTTTTCATTCGTTAAAGGCTATAGACTGATAACCGACAGCTTATGTGTCTTAATCTTTTTAACCAGAGAACGTATTTTGACTTCAGTTATTTATGTCTATAATATTTCAGGCGTTAGAAATTTGTATGGTAGTCTTTAGACTAGGCTGTTAAGTAAGACTTATAAGGAGCTGCTAAAGCTTTACTTTTCCGAAATATGTGTGTGAAGGCTTAAGTAAAATCTTAAGTCACTTTACTTTGGAACTCATTCTAGTCGGAAAATTGAAATGATTCAAGAAAGTTTCAAGTGACTTGAAACTTGTGGTTTCTTGAACTTTGAGGCGGGCGAAGCCTGTAAGTCAAGCTATAATCATATAACTTAAGTTATATGTTGAAGGAAAAATGTTGCTTGTGTGTGAAGCGTTAAATCCGAAAAATTTACTTGAAATATCAAAAAAATTACTTGACTTGAAATATTCCTATGTTGACTTTTTCTCTAGTGTAAACATTACCATAAAATAAAATTGTCCTGTATGTGTGTGATCGTTTCGATCCGTCGGCGTGTTACACACGAATTTTGTATGTGAGTTATTATTACCCACTAATGAGAAGTCATTGTTCCCACGGTGATTTTGTAAAGGAAAGACTCCGTGCAGAAAAATGTTAAAACTTTTTAGTTGCTCAGCTGACGTTTACAACTCAGTACAGATGAATTAGTGACTAGCTAAAATAAGTCTACAACCAAAACTCTTCAAAAGATTTCAGTAACGTAAGGCAATTTTGCCTTTTGTGAAATCAAGTTTTTACTTTTTCCGATTATAGTTTCCGATTATAGTTTCCGAATTCCGGGTTCTGGATTCCGGATTCCGGATTACAGATTCCGGATTCCGCATTCCGGATTCCGGTTTCCGGATTCTATGTTTTAGGGTTGCCCGTCTGTATTTGCATAGAAGGGAACACATGTATTCGATTGAAACAATACCTGCATTTGTAAAGCGCTACGCAAAATTAATCGATTTTGCGTCGTAAAATCATCTGAAATTTATGCCAAACATTTTTGCTTCAGTGAGTCTCGCTCTACGCGAATCACGTAGCGCGCGACGCAAATCACGTCGCGCAGGAAACGCGACGTGACTGGCAACTTACTTTTTGGTGTCCGTATATATACGGACACCAAAAGGATGGAGCCAAGGTTGTTTTCCCATTTACCACAAATTCCCAGAAATTCTGCTTGGGATGTAAATGGTGAACGTTTTTTTGGTTCATTCCACTAGATAATTCCCAGGACAAACGCCTTGCCTTGCCTGCCTTGTGATAATTTACAGTGCCACAGGTGACCCAATCTCAGGTGTATAATAACAGTTTAACGATTTCGTAATGCTGTTACAGTTGAACCTGTCTGATACGAAATCGTTAAACTGTTATTATACACCTGAGGTTGGGTCACCTGTGGCACTGTAAATTATCACAAGGCAGAAGCCATTATTTGTTTTTGACAAAGGTAGCAATTACCAAGTTGGCACCTTGTTTGATGGAGATTTCACAACGGGAGAGTGGAACAAGAAAGCTAATACTTAGATATTTAGAACAAAATGAAAACCAGAAAGTTACACTTTGCATTGAAAATCACAAACGCCCATTTGGGCGAGTGATCGATGACTTGTGTTCACTTGGCAGATTTTACTATGGCATGGGCAAGCAGGCTAGTAGTAATTCCAACCCTGAGCATACCTTGTATAAAACATCAGAGTCTCTATGTACAAACAGCCTTCCAGTAAATAATTTAAAGCAAATGTTGGAGGCCATTAGATCACGAATTTGAAACAAATTATAAGACGGTGTTGAATGCATTCATTACTAACCTTATCTGCACCGTTCTCTTTATAAGTCATCCAAGTTGTACTGTTCAGTGATAAAAGCAGCTTGTACTTTGAAGTCCATTGATCAGCTTGTGGATTTCCTTGAGTCGCTACAGCACAGATGAACACGTACTTCAGGTGAATTTGTAAGTAGTCTTTGGGGTTACTGTTACTGATGGGTAACCACGCGGCATCCCCATACAGTCGACCTTTATCAGGTACATTGCGAGCCCTTGATGACGAGGCTGTGAAGCTGCTACTTGGGATCTCATGCCTGCTGTCCACACCGATTGCTTGAATCTGACAAGCTGAAACAGTTTTTTTTGCATTAAAAAGCGGTATGTTTACTTAAATTATTATATGAAGTCACTTTCCTTTCCCTCTACGTTTCATTTACATCATTCAGGTTATTATAAAATGAAATTATGGACCTGGTACGAAAAGGAGTCGAGCTATTGAATAAAAACTTCACATGATACAGCTTGCAAAACAGATTGTCTGAATGTAAATCTGTCAGATGATTGTAATAAAATGGGAACTTCAGTATAAATATTTTCACTTCTCAGAATATGACCCATGGTTCTGTTGCACACATTAACTTCAAAGATAAATGCATGTTGATCAGTTGTCAAGACAAGCAATAGCCGGAGTTGTGCTAGATAGAATTTATCCATTGGAGACAAACTCTAGATTGATACAAAATAAAATAATATTAATTGGGTGCCTTGAGTCTCCTTTTTGGACTTATTGTCTGACTCAATGAGTTACATCCCATCCTGTCGGGGCATCGATAAAACTACAAGCCTGCTGTGTAGCCTGCAAGCAAGCTCTCCCGGGGGTAGGGGGTGGGGAAGGAAAATTTCTACGTCCAAAAATTTGACACAAAAAGCTGATTGGCTGATTTGACTGAGTGATGACGTGATCTATCATCGAGCGTGGACTGCATGGTTTGAGTTTGTTTGTTTTTTGTCCGGAAAAGGCAAGACTTTTGTATTTGCAAAGCTTGCAAAAATTTCTCCAAATATCTGAACTGTCCGTCAGATTTGAAACCAACAGCAGTCAATAGCTTACTTCAAGGCAAAGACATTCTCCCTGTTTTGCCTACATGATTTGGCAAAAGTACCAGTGCACGCTGCTGTGATCTAAAATAATTATTGGTCACAGACTGTATTGGTTGTTTTCCCACTTCAAAACATTATTGACAACCAGGTTGCCGAAGCCCAAAGTATGGAGATGTCTGTTGTGATCTTTTCTTGGCGATCTTTCTTTTGACCGGGGCTTCTATCTGGCGTAGTTGCCAAGGTTGGCAAAGTTCACTTCATCCTTGGTCCAACATCCAAGACTTCAACTTCATTCTTTTGAGTTTACCATGTCAATGTGGCTGGAATAAAGCTGAAACCTTCGATGGCTTTTTGTATTTTTGTAGTTCACAGTAGGTAGACTCTCGCAGAAACTGAGGAGTAATTTTTTCCCACGACGATTCCTGTCTATTGCATTGCGTTTGCCAAAGTTGTTCCTTCGTGTCCTTCCTGTTCAACAGAAGAAACTAATTTATTGTTTGTGCTGATTGGCCAGATTTTGACAGCTCAGGCAGCTGGAAGCCACAGGGAACATTAGGGGCGGAACTCAAATCGCAGAGAGATTGTTGCGAGCCCTCTCTCCATTTTTCCCTCCTCTACCCCCCCCCCCCCCACCCCCCAAGAGAACTTGCTCGCAGGCTACGATAAAATCAGAAACAAGGAACATTTCAGAAGACTACTGGAACATGGAATACAAAAAATAATAATTAAAAAGCATCTTCAACACAAAAATTGAAATGGCCCAAAAATAAATAATACCTTAAGTTAATAACAGAACTTTTGGCAAAATTAAAAGAATTGAAGATGAAAGATGTCTTCCAGGAGGAGGTGTGTGACAGGAATAGAGCATTGATTTGGGACTTACTGCACAGTTGAATATTAAGGTGGGTTGTTATTCGAAGAAATACCGAATGCTGTCACCCGTACAAACAAGAATGGTTCAAAGTGTGTGAACTCCGAGGTAACACTCTTTGTATGGAAAGGGTCTACAAATTTCTTACACTGTATCTCCATTGACTGACATTTTTCGAATAAATTCCACGCAAAGTTTATTATTAATGTTAGTGATGCTCAAATGATCAGTCAATAATTTAACTTAATTGACAGAAACTTGTTGCAATCGAAAGATCAGATTCAAAGAAATTAAACGATTCCTTCGAGTTCGACAGTGATAAACAAACGATTCAGGAATTCTGACTTCTAGTCCTTCAAATCAAACGCAAATGACCATATGCTTATCATATCTTCTCAATTCTAGAACGTTAGCACTTCAGAACTAAAGAACGACGAGGGAAAGATAAAAAATTGGAGATGAAAAGTTCGAACGTCTGACGAGCGATGATGAGTTGAGAAATATCTGTAATCCAAACAATCCATTTCAACATCTAACCTTTGTCTCTAGACAGCCTGGGACATTTTGTGGCTTTTGAACTATATGTCTGTCGTTTTCTTCACCCCAAGTGATGTCTTGTAGCCTGAACTCTGTATCTGTTCAAACCCTCGCGACAGAAGACAATCTCGTTCCCAGAGCCCACGTTCTCCTTATTCAGCGGAGCTGAATGAGGGGAACGTGGGCTCTGGGAACGAGATTGGACCTCACGGCCTTCCTGGTAACTAGCTTGTTCAAATTCAACATGGCGGACTGAAGTGCGATCTGGATTAATTGGGAAAACAAGAGGTTTCCTGGAGATACACACGGTTTATATAAGTAATCGGAGACGAGAGGAAACATTTTTGTGTGGTTTTATCAACTTAAAGTGGTCCAAGTGAAAGAAAAAATACTGCAACAGTCAAATCCGAAAATGAACAAAAATCACTTCACCCTGTCACTTCATCAAACTTGCGTCTTTGGAAATTAAACAAAATGGTGTATGGAGGAACTTTTCAAGGAGCAACCATTTACAACAGGATCAGCCAACAAACTGTGTAAGTTTCTTGTTTGCCTGTGGAAGCAGTGGATGAACTATTATTTGCTCGAAACGCTACGAATCGAACATTTTAGTGAGTGTTATAAATAAGACGGTGACCTCTCACGCGAAAACGTACACTTTGCACGGCAAAACGCACGGCTAGTGAACGAATGACAAACGGATGGCCAAACCGGTTGACACGGTTATGATGAACGGCTCAACGGCTGTGGAAACATTTTGAACGGCTCAAGTGAACGGCTCAACGATCAAACAATCATTATTTTTCGTCCAACATCATGTTTGTCAAACATAAACGTAGTTGCGTAACTAAAACAGACGAACAATGTTTGGCCGATTTCGATGTTATGTAGTTCATTTGGTTGCTTTTTACCGGCTTTGCACTCTTTGTTGGTTGGGGTGGCTAAGCTATTGATCAATTTTGTTCACAACGCAAAAAATGTAATCATTGAAATCAAACATGGCAAACCATTTCAATGCAAAGTGGAGAGAGGCGGCTAAACCATCATTTAGCCAGGGCTTTAACGGAGAACAGCTACATAAAGTAATTATTTTTTGAATGGATCACTGAGAACGGTTGAATGGGTAAAGACAATAATAATTATTTTGAATCGACAATCGGATTGTTAATGTCTACCAGTAAAAAAAAAAGCTACAGGGAACTACCTTCATTTTAGGACGACGAAACCATCTCTTTGTGTTAATAAGAACGGCGAGCAGTGTTTATACTTACCGCATAACATTTGCGATAAGCTAATTTGCATATGCAATGCAGTGTTTGATATTAAATATGCAAATTAGCTTATTTTGCAAACGGTAGCGCAACGCTCAGTTCGAATCAAATATACAAAGGTCTTCTCGAACCACACTATCTCTGCAATATGTTTGCGCCGAGAATCTCGAATTATGATCTTCACGGCGCCAATAGACTGCAAGCAGTACCAGTCCCTTTCTGCATCCTTTTCTCTTTGTATCACCTTCAGAATTTCCCGTAGACTTGCAACAAATCAACCTCTCAAGTCTCACAACACAAAAGCGAAGAGGGGCGAGCTGTATAGGCGGTGAAGCAGCTGAGTGAGCAACGAAGTCGCAAGATTTCCGAATGTAATTTTCCGTTGCACAGACAACGGATAATTTTGATTGGCTAATCAGGAGAAGTCGTTTACAACCTGTTGACAGACAAAACAAAACAGAGCAGACAATAATTTGGGATGTTCGGTTTTGTAGAAGAATGTTTGATGCAAAGGATGCAAGCGCGTTCTGTTCTATTTTGGTTGTAGCACCGTTGAAAAACATAATCGACAAACAGGTCAAATCAAATGAATTTGGTCTGAAGGCAGTTGCTTTCAGTAACAGTGTATTGAAGGACGTAGCAAACCATAAATACCAAGTAATTTATGCATCGGAACGAGATTTGTCCGAAGAAATCACTGACCTGCTAAAAGACAATTCTTCAGAATATTTTTATTTGCTATCGTTGATAGTGGTCTCTTTGGAAAGCTAGATAACTCTAGTTTTAGATTTTCTAATTGCCGCTCACGAAATAGTTTCAAGAATTTTCCATCAATGTATGAAATAGCACTATTGTCTTGTCCTTGTGTTGCCGAAATGATAACTCGCGTTCTACATGTATTTGTATTCTTGGAATAATTTTGGTCTTGTTGGTAAGGAAAAAGACAAATAGTAAGCACGAAAATACGAAGAGTATATTAAGTAATAAAGAACTTCAAGAACAGCCGCCTTGCAAAGGACTTTAGCGATTGTAGATTCTTGGTAGACTTGGGAAGCCGAGTGCAATACATGTACATCTACATCTACATGAGTTCAGCACTCGGCAAAGTCCCATTGACTTATAACTGTTATACGTGTGGCCTCATGCACCTATAAGCCTTTTTGGGACATCACGCCAAGCCGGCCACTTGCTGAATGGAACAGGTCAGCACTAGGGGTGGTCACAGCCAGATTTTGTTATGTCCCTAGTGGTTCTTTTACGTCCCACGGAATCAGTGAATTATGAAGAGTTGTGAGATGGGGCCTACGGTTTCTCGTCCTTATCCGAGAAGACTAGAAAGTCTAACCGTTTGTAGATGTCATTACAAAGGCAGCACTTTCTCCTCAATTATTTAAAGACCCTGAGTGTTGGTCCGGCCGAGGTTTGGAACCCGTGACCTCCCACACGGTAGTCTGGTGCTCTACCACTGAGCTAACCGGTCAGCAATAATTATGCAAAAATTTTTTTGCGTGAAATTCGACCTCACAATAGCGATTGACATGCTTTTATCGGATAACTTCATTGTTTGACGAGACTTTGGTAATATGCGGCTGGATTTGTAGCCGTTCAAAAGGTTGTATAATCTGTTATTTGCATTGAACGGGTACCCGGACTTATGTTCATACGACTGAGCATCTTTTCCGAACTGATGAACAGCGGGTGAAAATTGCACAATGACAACCGCACAATTCGAAATAATTTTCAGTAGCAATAATTCTCAGACTCATTTTTCTGATGTTTAAGCCACCGAACATTATGTTTAGCAAACATGATGTTAGACGATCACGAATTCATGTTCATTAGTGTTCTAAAATACTGCTTCCGTCATTTTTGTGAAATCACGAAGGGACCGACCGGTTAGCTCAGTGGTAGAGCACCGGACAACCGTGCGGGAGGTCACAGGTTCAAACCCCGGCCGGACCAACACTCACGGTCTTTAAATAATTGAGGAGAAAGTGCTGCCTTTGTAATGACATCTACAAACGGTTAGACTTCTAGTCTTCTCGGATAAGGACGGTAAATCGTAGCCCCGTCTCACAACTCTTCATAATTCTCTGATTCTGTGGGATGTAAAAGAACCACTAAGGACGTAAGAAAACTCTGGCAGTGACCACCCCTAGTGTCTGTCTTAATTTGATATTGACATTACAGGGGCACTCATAACTCAACTTCATTAATTGTAAACTGTGTGATAAGCAGTCTGGCAAAGTCCCCTGGCCAGTGTTGTAATGCGCATTTGAATATTGCATAGAAAATGCACAATATAAATGTGATATATTATATTATTATTATTATTATTAAAAAACAAACAGTTATCGCAAAAATTCGAAGCGTATATTAAGTAATAAAGAACTTCAAGAACAGCCACCTTGCAAAGGATTTTAGCAATTGTAGATTCTTGGTAGACTTGGGAAGCCAAGTGCAATAATTATGCAAAATTTTTGTGTGTGAAATTCGACTTCACAATAGCAATTGACATGCTTTTATCGGATAACATCTTCATTTTGATGAGACTGGTAATATGCGGCTGGATTCGTAGCCATTCAAAAGGTTGTATAATCTTTTATTTGCTTTGAACGGGTAACCGGAATAATGTTTATACAACTGAGTGTCTTTTCTGAACTGCTGAACAGTGGGTGAAATTGCACAATGACAACCGCACAAAGTCGAAATCGACCGACTTTGTCTGAAGTTTGTGTTTAGTAAACATACACGTTTGTTAGCGTTCTGAAAGATTGCATCGCTTCATTTTTCTGAAGTCACAAAGGAAAAAACAAACAGTTAGCACGAAAACTCGAGGAGTATATTTTAACGGGTAACCGGACTTGTTTATGCGACTGTGTGTCTTTTCTGAACTGATGAACAGCGGGTGAGAATTTTTCTGAACAGATAACCCTAGCTGTGCAAATGGTCGAACTATCAATAATTATTACTTTCTGAATGGTTTAATAACAGACTGAAGTTTTATTTTGTTTATTTTTTTTTTAACGGATAACACAACCCATGCGCACGGCTGCAATTTTTTTGAAGGGATAAGACAAGCCGTGCAAACAGCTGCAATGTTTTTTGACCGGATAACACAAGCCGTGCAAACAGGTACAAATTTTATTGAACTGCTGATGAACGGCAAGTGCACGGCAAAACACCATTGGAACAGATAGCCGTTAGTGTATGTTTTCGCATGAGAGGTCACACTCTGCCTTATTATGTGAGCTGCACAAAAAGGTTGCAGTGCAAATAAATGCTCTGATATCTACAAAACCAGTTTATTTCTTTTCTCTAAAGTATTTTAAATGACTGTCCTCACCATTCTTTTATGACTTGGAATCTTTCAAACAGTGCAGTAAAGTATATTTATTTTTTTGTATACCCAGTGGATTGCCTAGCTAATCCTAAGTAAGCTCATATGTGTATTTTCTACCAACCTTGCCTAAAAGGGAACAAACAAAGGCACCCTGTCAATGTTTTATGAAGACTCGGTTAAGCTGAAAAAATTTCAATCTGAACAAATCAAGCATTCAGTAGTTAACACTTTCAAAGGAAAACTTGAGGTTGAATTCAGACATCAAATGCTTCTCCAGCAGATGTTTTACACATGACATAATTATGTGCATGCTTTTGCTGTTGGAAACTCTTTGCTCTCAGAATATTAGCATTTACCTGATGGACACAAAAGACGAAAACACACCATGTAGAAAATGCAGTACCACTCAAGAGTAAGTTGACAGTCTCGACTCGAAACTCGATCCTCGATCCTCGAAGCTATCGAGAATTGAGTATCAAGGCTCGAGTATCGAGTTGCGAGACGCTTGAACAATTTTTTGAGGATCTCAAAAACAGATTTCGAGGAAACGATTAACTTCTCCCACTTCAAACAATAAAAGAGAACAAAACTGATTTCCCTTAGCTCTCGCATGCAGTCTCTTCGAAAGTGGAACAACATGTAAAACGCAATCCAAATCAGTCAAAAAATTTATTAAATCTTCCATCTGCGCATTGTGTGACACATCCATTAGAAAAAAGCTGAATTCTTTTTAATCAAACTCCAAAATCAATGAACATGTAAGGCAACTAAACTGCAAGATTGCAGCTTTTCGATAGCAATCGGCAAGACACCGGGGAAATTTGAGCGTGGTTGCTTGACAGCGGCTGCGACCGTTCACATGAAAAATTTGCATAAACATCATGGAGAGAAGGTCTCGGTTTCTTCACGTCAAGAATTTCACAGTTCCTAGTTACTAATAAGGATAAAAAAATTGTGAAGAAATTGCATGAGACCCCCTCTCCACAGTCTTTCCTCGTCTTTCCTGTTCGCTGCAACATCTTTCGTTATTGCAATAACCAGCTTTGCTGATCAGCACAATCAGAACACCTGGAACAGGCTTCCCCCTTAGTTGAAAATCCAGCATATGCTGACTTAGGTTGGTCAGGGCCAGCTGAGGCCAGTGAAAGTTCTCTTGACAACTCCTATTAGCTGGCCAAGTAAAGGCAGGGCCAGCCAAGGCCAGCAGAATTCTCCACAGACCCAAGTTTCACTGGCCTGGGCCAGCCAAGGCCAAGCATTGTTTCATCCATTTACTGGACCAGGCGGGCTAGGCAGGCCAAGGCCGCCAGCCCAGGCCGGCCCAGGCAGGGCTTATTTTTGCGCATGCGATGATCAGGGCTTGAGACTAACGGTAGCCACCTAGCCACAGATTGGTAAAAATTCCATTTTGGCTAGTGCATTTTGCACTTCACTAGTTATTTTGGCTGGTGAAATATTCAAAGCACTGGAGGACAAGAGGGGAACCAAATGAAAATTAATTTCAAATGTATCACAAAAGAAAATGGAGTCTTGCAAGTGAACAGACGATGGACTATTTTTTGATACTAATGCAATGGTTGTTCCTAAAACGTGGAGTGCAGGGTGCGGAGTCATAAAAAAGAAAATATGGGAAAAAGAGGAAATATTAAAAACAGACGAAATAAAAATGATATAAATACAAATGAAATATACATGTAAAGATAAAGAGGAAAATGAATATTTTACTCTGACAATAACCCAAATAAAAATGAGAACATTTTGTGATCTGTAATGAGTACAAGGTTTCTGTGGGTTATTCTTTTTTCCAGAGTTTTAATTATTTATTTCATTTCTGATGCACTGTTTGTCACAACTTGTGTTTGTAGCGATAGTTATCTCTGCAGTACATGACATAAAATTATTGCAATCAGAAAGTAGAAGTTTCCACATATATTCATACGAAGATAAAGTCGTGCACGCACTAATAGCTCATAGCATGGAAATTCTGGGCTACCGGTGCTTGCTGTAACCAATTTCTGCAGATTGAGCACTTGAACAGATGTCACATCATGAGCACGTTTAGCCAGCCATGTCTGACACTGGTCAGGGTTAGTTGATTGATATGTTGTTGAGCAATTGAACTGAGTGGAGTGCAATTTGGTCTGAAATCATATGCCTGATTTCAAAATTGAATGAGCCCGCAGCACGAATTCAATTTGAATTCACAAGTATGATTTCAGACAAAATTGCATGATACTAAGTTCCATTACCACTTTATTACATCCATTTTCAAATCACACATCTTTTTTGTCAATATTAATATTTGTTTATCCATGAAATTTGATAGGTTAGTATTATTTCATTTTCATTTTGTTGGGTTACGGAAAGAATGCCATTTAGAGTAAAAAATGGTGCAGTTTGGGAATAAATTGCACTGTTGAGAGCCAATCAGATTGCAAGGATCACCAGTGATTTAAAAATGGGTGTAATAAAGCCATTTTGTGACATTCATAGCTCTCAAATGGCACAATCGGCTTGTTTAGGCTACCTGTATTCCCTCTTTCCTTGCAGGGATTAGTCAAAGAGAATATATTTGCCTTATTACATAAAAACACGATGCGCGATTGAGAGGGAAGAGAGACTGCTCATAGTCTTCAGCTTGTTCTTAAACAAACTTCATGTTTTGTTAAAAATGCGGAAATTGAAAACTTCTTTGGTCGTGCTGGTACAAAACAGGATTGGGCTTAAAGGGAAAGGAGACAGGGGTGGAAGAGGGGGGCCTAGAGAATTCTACACCTCTGAAAACTTCAAAAGCATTGAAACTTAGAAGAACTTTATAGAGATGCCGGATAATGTTGCATGATGATGGGAGTACATCATAACTACTATATGACAAAGTACTCAAGGTTGAGTAAAAAACAATAAAAAACTGGCTGCACTGTCAAAGGTCATTCAGAATGCAAACGTTGTACATCATCAACTTAACGGCCATTACTGAAACCTCGACTGCATTAATTAGCCATTAAAATATAATCATAAGAGATTTGCATCAGCAAAAAAAGTTGTGATGCGATTCAAGAATTATCGATTTATTCGAGTCGGACTGCGCTCAGGGACACTAGAGTACCTTCTCGAGTTCCTACGGAGATATGAGAGAGTCTCACCTCCATTAAATTTCAGTTGTTGTTGAAAAAAGGACTCCTATAAGCAGGGTTAGTGTCTTTTCGGTTCAGTGTGGCTCATCACTATTTCCCTTCACTACGCGGTGGATAATTGTCGATTAGTATATACCACACAAGTGAATAGTGCTTTTCGCACGCTCTGATTGGTTAACTAGGAGGTGATTAGCAAGGACTATTCACCTCCGAGCAGCTGGCGCCCGAGATTTTACAATTTCCGACCGTTTGTCGGTATATTGTAACACATAAAGAAACGGTTTTGTCAGCTAATTATTCAGCTTGTGGGTATATACTAAAACAATTATCCACCTCAGTGTCGGTGAAAGTGGTGGATATTTACCTCGCTGCTTCATAAATATCCACCACTATTCACCTCCACTTCAGTGAATAATTGTGGAGCTGTGGATGGCAAGATGAAAGGGCAAGAGCATCACCAGAGAATATGTTTAAAATTTCAGGTGCTTCATTGCCTCAAGATGAATTTTAAGTTTGAGCTTATTCAGTTCCTCTAAATTCAGCTCCTGGCATTGCATTTGTTTTCAACTGGAATGTTTTTTTTTCATCACCAGCTGACAAAGCTGTGATGACTTTTAATTTGTCAGGATCAACTTGGTCAATATTTCTGTACATCTGTTATGTAGCCTTTTCTTTTTTCTGTTTACTTTTGTTCTCTTTTTTTTTTTCCTTCTCTTTCTTCCTGCATTTTCCTTAGTTTGATCTAGTTGAACGCTAGATCTTGAAAACAGAAGAAGTGATTATTATTTTAAATCATCCCACAGTCAAAGTCTCTTGATGTTTCTTGAAGTTGCCCAAGTTTGATTGTGAGGTATTGATGCTCTTCTTCACAGCCTATTTTTTACTCCCGAAATGTTGCTGGACTGTAACAGCCTTTCTCTCCTTTGTTTTCAAGTCTGTCTGTCTCTGTTTGGAGGGGGGGGGGGATATGTTTTTTCTTCTGATCAAGTGGGGGGTTTGTAAAATCTGTTGTGATTAATGGGGACTGGAAAATTGCACGTCTAAAAAAATCCTCTGCCCCCCCATACATACATAATGAATGCATCCTTAGCAAAGGATGTTGAAATGAGATGCTGTGATGTTCAAAATAAATCGCCAAGTGCCTTATGAATTATTATGTGCTAATAATAGTGCGCTAGTTTATCTCCGTGCATGAAATAAACATCGTGAGAACCTCTTCTTCTGATTAGTTCAGCTGCATTTTGCTTGCAAGAATGTCATGTTGTTATGTACTGCGCAGAGAAGAATGTAGCTAAATGTCGAGGGTCGCGGGTACAAGTCGAGGGTGAAGGTGTGGGTCGAGTGTGAAGGTCGAGGGTGGGGATGAGGGTCAAGGGTGAGGGTGAGAGTGAGGGTAGAAAGTGGAACAAATTGATAAAATATGTAGAATAGAAACAAAAATAAATTCCGATACCGTGGAACCAGAGAAACATTTTTTGAGCACCAAAAGAAAATAAGAAGAAGAAGAAGAAGGAAGTTTCTCAATTCCTCCCTGTTCTCTCTTAATGAACTCAGCGCAGCATGTATTTTCCCACGTCGAGATAAAACTGCAAGCGTGCAGTATGTCGACAGCATCTTCACGATGATAAAACCTGAAACATAGAACATTCCGGGACGCCATTTCGTTATTTCTGTTAAAGTGCATCATTTTATTCCTTTTATTATTGTTATTATTACTCAAGCAGTTTAAGGCCTGGGTTTAGAAATATGTTCAGAAATATGGTTGATCGCCAATATCTTTCTCCAGATTGCCTAGAACCGGATGAAACTTTCCCTGAAGTTAAATCTTGTTGTCCTTGTTTGCCTTAATTTAAGTATAAATTTGATCACGTGATCAGTCGTGATCAAAATTTGAAAAATTCTTAAATCAGCGATGCAGTGGCAGATTTTAAGTTTACAGATAAATAAATCAGCGTTTTAATATAAATCTAGCATATCTAACGTTTAAAGTTTGGAGTGATTGCTCATGAGTTTTAGTTTTTAAATTATCAACAGCTAAAGGTTGAATTCTGGGACGAAAAATGATCTTTGCCCTCACAACTTTTTGTTGAGAACGATGGACGGTCACTTCAAACGTGAGACGCTGGAAATAATTAATACTCATAAGAAAAGCGTTTTTATTCGATATTATATCCTACAACCATCACCTACTTCTCAAATAAGTGATGATTTCAAAGAAATGTTCACGTGACACGTCACGTGATCTATGATAACGTTTATTGCACGTGAAAATGTTAAGGATGATGAGAACTTCCTGTGTGCAGAATTTCGTTTCGATGTCATTCCCCTGGGCTCTTATATTACAAAAAACCGTTTTCTCTAATAAACGCCCCCTGACCCAGGCCCCCTTAAACTGCTTGAGTATTTAATTAATTTTTCCTCCAATCTTTAATTTGAGGTGTTACTAATCGGCGTAACGCTTACGTCTTTAATTTACTTGCTGTTTTTTTTCCACGTCCAACAGGCGACAGCGTATTCAGTTCGAAGGTGGATTTGCTGAAAGGCACAAAAATTTCTTTTTGTTTTGTTGGATGCTTAGTTTTCTTTTACACTGATGAGTTTGTTCCCCTAGATCAGGTATTGGTTCTATAGGACTTTCTAACCGTTAAAAGTAATGTGGATCTCCAAATGAACAACATTTCGGTCTATGTTTTTCCTTTCCTTTTTTTCTTATTTCACTTTTAAGGTTAATCTGCTGACGACATGCTGCTCGCTTGCGATTTTATCTTAGGGACGGACCATTAGAAAAAAGAACCGGAGGGGTGGTGGGGGGGAGGGGGGTGAAAATTTTTTACTGCATGAATTTTTTTTTTGAAGCCCAGTTGTCTGATTGATTTTGTTTTTCCCGCTGCATGAAACTTTTTAGGTACCACCGCTTGCGGGATTTATTTTAGACAAGTTTCCCTTGCAGGAATTTTTTTGGGGGAATTGTCACCCCTCTCCGGTTTTTTTTCTAATGGCACAGTTCCTCCTAATTTAGGCGCACGTGATTTTTCCTCTTTCAGGTTTTATCATCGTGAAGATGCTGTGGACATACTACACGCTTGCAGCTTTATCTCGACGTGGGAAAATAGTAGAGTTCTTCTCAAATGGAATCATTGCTGCGCTGAATTCATTAAGAGAGAACAGGGGGGAATTGAGAAACTTCCTTCTTTTTCTTTTATTTTCTTTTAGTGCCTCAAAAAATGTTTCACTGGTTCCACGGTATCGGAATTTATTTTTTGTTTTTATTCTACATATTTTATTTAAAGTTTTACACTTTCTACCCCCACCCTCACCCTCACCCCACCCTCACCCTCACCCCCGACCATTACCCCACCCTCGTTTTTACCCTCGACCCTCGACATTTAGCTACACTCTGCAGAGATATCGCTACGAATGCAAGTTGTGACCATGCAAACATCAGAAATAAAATAAATAATTAAAACTCTGGAAAAAAGAATAACCCACAGAAACCTTGTACACATTACGTTTCACAAAATGTTCTCGTTTTTATTGATTTTCATTTATTTCTTATTCCAATTATTTGGGTTCTTGTCACAGTAAAATATTCAATTTCCTCTTTATTTTTATATTTTATTTGTATTTTTTATGGTGTTTTTGTACCAGTTTGTATTTACATCATTTTTATTTCGTCTGTTTTTAGTATTTCTTCTTTTTCCCATTTTTGCCATTTGCCCTTTTTCCTTTTTGATGACTCCGCACTCCGCATTCCTCGTTTTAGGAACAACCCTAATGCAATGATCAACAAACGAACTACTTCCCCAACATTTCTCCAATTTGCTGCTGGCCATTGAGATTTGCCTCATTTTCCCTAAAGTGTTTTTCTTTTCATCGCGCGCTGGCGAGCGTGACTGAATTTCTGCCATCATAACAAACAAAAATGTGATAACTCTGGTTCTACAAGGCGCACAAATTCAATTGAAACGGCAGAATACTCTGTCTTATAAATGCTGATTTTCATAATGAAATAGTGCTATGATGCGCCGTTTATCGATGATTTCTTTATTTGAAAGCAAGATTTAAAAGTGTTTATCTTTTCATCACGCACCGGCAATGACACACAGAGACGATTGAAACAGCAAAATACTCTGTCTTAAACTGGTGTATATCGGTTATGTTGTTTCTCTACAGCATTATCATTACATGGTGAAACTTGATAAATAAGTGATGTGATTCAAATAAATCGTTCGAGTGAGTTATTTTATTTCAAATTCCTTTAAATTCAAATCATATTTTGTATTCAAAAGAGCGCATCCGTTTTTGTATTTAAGCTGCTGTGTTTAGACACTACTGTTGAGTACCGGACGTAATCTTGAATATCCAATTTCATAGCTGGTTTGGTTTTATAATAATGTTAAATTTCTACCACAGTGTCTCTTCAACTTTTAAGAACTAATTTACGATGTAAAAAAAGACTTTTATTTTTATAACACTTTCAAATGTCAAACATACTTATTTCTAAAAAGCTGATAAGTTGCACAGTAGTACACTCTTTTATAAGAATGTTGTTTTTCCGGCCCAGGCTGAATATTCTTATTTTTCTGCTGATTTTAGGCTGAAAATATTCTTGTATTATTCTTAATTTATAGCTTATAATGGCGTCGAAGTAATTTTGGAGCCAAACTGCAGGCAATAAAGCCTAGTGCTGTTTTTGTGTTCGCTAGGTTTTGTTATTTAGAAAAGAAAGAATTTGTCATAATACTTTTTTGCGGTTTAGTTTATGTCTTTTGTGCTGAATACTGTACATATGTATTACATGTACCGTTCATCGAACTGTCATTAGCGTTGAACATTTTGCTATTGCTAGTGCAAGTTTTTTCGTTTTGTTGGCTAGTTTCGCCGTTCATAGAAAGGAATAATCTTATACGTTTAATTTAAAAACATAAAATTGTACTGTATTTACAGATGTTTCAACACACAAAATTATATCTATCCTTTTCAAAATCTCAGCCTCGGCTTTATTCTTAAAATATTCTTAAAATTTCGCAAATTTCAGCCTAGATATTCTTATAAAATATATTCTTATAAAAAAAAAAAAAAAACAGAGTGTATTGTAGTTGGGAAAAAATTACCTAAACTGCTTGGCAGGATTAATGTCTGGCAAACAAGTCTGGCTAGTGAAAAATTTGTTTTGGCTAGTGAATCAAACCTCTCACTAGCCACTAGGCTAGTAAGCTGAAAAGTTAGTCTCGCGCCCTGGATGATGATCATTAAAATAGAGCAGTTCAAGCAGTTGATCGAAATTTTATTGAATATCTCACGCTCTGGATGTACATGTTGCTCCTCAAACAGCGAATGAGCCCAGTGCCCTCACTGTACAACCTGGGTGAAAAAGCACTTCTATAACGTGCTGACATGGCGACATATATTCTTGCAACAGATAAACCAAACTCAAGTTTATGACCTACAATCAGAGCAGGCCTGACGGAGTATTCAGTTGTCGTAGGCAACCTTAAGGCTGTTTTCACTAGCGAAGGAGTCGGAGTCGGAGTCGTATTCAGAAGCGTGGAGCGTTATGATCTAGTGAAAATCAAAGCGACGGAGTCGGAAGCAAAATACTAGGGAGCTTACGCAACTACGACGGCGACGGCAACGAGAACGCCAAACAGCAATGGGCTTAATGAGCAAAAACAATCGCCCTGCACGTGCGTTTTACATTTTGGTACATTTCTTTGCTGTCATCTGCAAAGCGACGACCTGAAATGACTGAATTTTCACTTCTGACTAGAACGTGATCGCATCACAGCAAATTTTTCTTTCGTTTTCTTTACTTCAACACTGTTCACAGTAATTCAGTTCCTGGACACGAAAAGTTGGTTTATCAACGGAGTTGATAATGTAAATTGACCACCGTACAGGGATTCGATTAGCTGACGTTTCGAGCGTTAGCCCTTCGTCGGAGCGAATCGAGGAATTGTGGGTTGTGTATGGTTTATATACAGAAAATGGAGCTACTGGACAGTTCGCCAACAGTTTTTAAGTTAAACAAGCTGGAATAATCGCGAAAGAGTCACAAAAACCGCAAGTTTGATTTTGAAATGACGTTTTCGTTGCCGTCGCCGTCGTCGTTGCGTAAGCTCCCTACTGATTCCGTTGTGACTCCGTCGCTTATTAAATTATTGTCGGGGTCGCTATTTTGGGATCAATCCGAGAGCGTGAGAACAAGCATTGTGATTGGTTGGTTCTTCCGCTTCTGCTTCCGACTCCGACAATCTAGTTTTGAGTCATAAGCGATGGAGTCATTAGCGGAATCGGAAGAAAATGGAAACGTTCTGATTCTTCCGACTCCGATTCCTTGGAGCTTATGACTCTGCTTACGGCTACGATTTTTTATTTTCACTGGGTCGTGAGCGCTCTTACGACTCCGACTCCGACTCCGTCGCTAGTGAAAACCAGCCTTTAAAGCCTGGTTTTTACTAGCGACGCAAGCACAAGAGCGCTTATTTCACAGTGAAAACTGAACGGGCTTAACGGGCTTTTCCTTGTGCTTGCGCTTATGCTTGTGTAGTGTCGTTTTCACTTGGCATAAGCTTCTTATGCTTGTGCTTATGCTTGCGCTTGTGCTTGCGTCGCTAGTGAAAACCAGGCTTTAATCAGTTGCGGATTTCGTGCGGTTTAATTATCTGTGTAAAATACGTTGGGCTTGTAATGTAACGTACACTCTCACAGTCTACGGGACTGCAGACCCCGAGCTTACAAATGTTCAACACTTACCGGATAGATGCTAGAAACGTCGACACATTTCATAAAGAATCTCCATACATAGTCAGTTAGAAAAACAAGAAACAAGAATTTCTAGAAAAGTAGAACGTTCTTGTCAATAGATTGCTTTTTCATCATAATTTAACTATTTAGTCCCTATAGCCCTTGTAGTTACAATAGTTTGCATTGCTTCTATTATAATTCAAAGGTGACAGACCGCAAACAATTGTTGCTTCTAAAAATATCTGCATGTAAAGCCCCGGCTACACGTTCTAACATTGTTAGAAGAACACGTCCCAACATTGTTGTAAGAACGCTTCTAACAATGTTGGATACGCATATAACATTGTTGGAAACACTTCGCTTCGGGGTTCTGACTTCAACAATTTCCACCTCTGCCATTAGGCTTTCGGATTGGAGACTGGGCCTTTAACTCTTATTGGTCTTTGCAAAACAACATTGTTGAAAGGGCGGCTACACGCTTCAACATTTGTTGTATGTTGGAGAAAATGTTTAGCCCCGGCTACACGTTCAAACATTGTTATAAAACATTTGTTGGTTGAACAATGTTAGAACGTGTAGCATGCATGTTTGATGACGTTTGTTCAACATTTTTTGTTGGAAGAATGTTTTGATTTCGATCAAACATTTTCTCCAACATACAACAAATGTTGAAGCGTCTAGCCACCCTTTCAACAATGTTGTATTGCAAAGACCAATCAGAGTTAAGGACCCAGTCTCCAATCCGAGAGCCTAATAATTGTTGAAGTCAAAATCCCGAAGCGACGTGTTTCCAACAATGTTATATGCGTATCCAACATTGTTAGAAGCGCTCTTACAACAATGTTGGGACGTGTTCTTCTAACAATGTTATAACGTGTAGCCGGGGCTTAATAACTGTTCATCAGTAGGATACCTAAAATGTGTGCAATTCCACAATTGGTTTCGGTTCCATCAAATCCTATACCAATTGCAGAACATTTTAGGAGGAGCCACCCACACTGTGAGCACAGTTATTGACAATACATATTAGCAAGGAAAACAACGTAAAATAATAGGAGTACGTTAAATAACGAACTATGCACACGTAAACTAAATAACGAACTGAGCACACGTAAACTAAATAAGCAAGCACGCGCACAACTTTAGGAAAATTGCGCGCGCACATTTGCATAAAAATGTAATGAGTGGAAGCAACAAGGATCTCAAATTTGGGCGTCAGGATGATATAAAGGATATAATCTCATCTCTGGATTGCTAATCTCATCTCCTGTAGTGTAGCACCATACTTCTCAACGATAGCACCGTGGCGTTTCAAGAATTTAGTTAACGATTTACGAAGCAGCGTAGATTTGAAGCCTTGGTGAAGGAGATGTGATGAAAGTCGGTGAAGTCTACCAATAAAATCCAGTTTCGATGTGCAAAGTCTAGCATATCTCACTAATTGAGATATGAAAACACCATAGGCCGGATTGGCGGGAATGTTGCTGTCCACGTGAGGAAAATTGACAATCCGAAATGAGAAGTCATCCCTCTTATCGGAGACACTGAGATGAAAAGGAGTGTTGTTATCACCATTCCTTATTCTTGTGTCTAGATAACAAACTTCATTTGATGTCAAGGTAGTGTCCTTTAGTTCCAGTTCCGACCGGTAAATAGCGCTGATGTAATTTCCGAAATTCTCATTGTTGACGCTGAATAAATCATCAATGTATCGAAAGGTGTTGCTCAATTGGACGGCTATGGTTTTATCTCGTTTCAATGTTCTAAGCATGAAATCATACTCAAAGGTGTGAAGGAACAGATCAGCTTGCAAAGGTGCGCTGTTAGTGCCCATTGGTATTCAAATAACTTGTCGAAAAACTGAGTTTCCAAAGCGAACGTAGATGTTGTCGATAAGAGAGTCGATAGCGAGGCACAGTTCCCTACATGAGAAGTAAGTGTATTTTGTAGACTTCCTATCATTAGCCCAGAAAGTGTGGAAATTATTGGTTGCTATGAAACTTTTTCCTCTGGTGTGAAAAACTCTTTCGAGCAGATCATGAAGTTGATGTTTAAATTTGGCGTGTGGAAGGCTAGTATATAGAGTGGAAAAGTCCCAAGTACTCATCTGATTGAGCGGAAGTTGTTACTCCTATTTTTCTTCTGTTGTAACTGTAACATGGTGTTACTAAAACGAGTAACGGAGTAACGAGTAACAGAGTAGCGAGAAAACGAGTAACGGGAAAAATCTCGAGGGGTTAATTTTTTGGATATCTCTAAAAACATACAGAAAACAAATAACCAGTCAATATTTTTAAACTGATATCTATATATTTTGTCTCTTTTTTAATCTTCCTTACATTCGCGCCATTTTTATCACGTTGCCGAGGTTCTTTATTAGTCACGTTATCTTTCCGCACATGAGCTTTGTAATACTCTGCGACAGTAAGCATAATTTCTGTTCAGCCGATTTGCTTTGTCGTTTAACAAAATAGAACAACGATGTGTCTAGAAACCCGGCTCGTGGGGGGGGGGGGGGTACTAAAAAAATTTTAGTACTGGGAGGCTCCGCCCTTACCCTTTTATATACCATTTTTGACAGAAAAGGTACCCCTTTCGTATACCTTCCATTGACAAATGGTACCCCTTTCGTATACCAAAAACAGGAAGTCTTCTCGTCATTTTCATGTAACGTTCAATAAATTAAAACAGTACAGTCGTAAGGTACGCCGTGTGTTTGAAATATTTTAATGAAAGGCCCTTTTTAATACCTCAATGACAGATTTCCCTACCCTTTCATATACTTTAACTCGTAAAATCCCTACCCTTTCATATACCTGAAGCGTGAAAAAGGTACCCCTTTCGGGCGGAGCCTCCCCGTATAGGCCATTATAGGGAATACCCCCCGGGATACCCGGCAGCCGGGAACTGATTTCAAAAAACTAGATACCCCGCAGTCAGAAATTTTGACCAATTTTCTCGAGATAGCTCGTTTAATTCCCCTATGAACATGAGATATTTGTTTGGCATAGAGTGAAATCTTCATAGTTTCGACACCTTAAAACGCCTTAAAGCCCTGACCCTGTACATGTTTGACACAAAAAAGTTTCATTTTGCTACCCTATTAAGACAAGAGACCTTATTTTATGGCCCTGATTCGTTTCATTTTACATACAAATTATGCTTTGTGCAATCACGAAAAATCCATGCACTGAAATACCAAAACCTTCCTTAAGAATCGCTTGGGAGTCATACCAGCGAAATGCTCTGGGGAGGTTTGGACAATACGTTTTGTGGATATTTCCCGAGAGCTGATCAGTCATGTCACGCTCGGTGTGTCAGAACTTGAATATTTTTGAAGTGTCGAAACTATGAAGATTTCACTCTATGCCAAACAAATATCTCGAAAATTGGTCAAAATTTCTGACTGCCGGGTATCTAGTTTTTTTAAATCAGTTCCCGGCTGCCGGGTATCTAGACACGTCGTTGTTCTATTTTGTTAAACGACAAAGCAAATCAGCGGAACAGAAATTAAGTTTACTGTCGCAGAGTATTACAAAGCTCGCCTCGTGTTTAATCCCGCCATTTTCACGCAGTGCTGCGCGGAAAGATAACGTGACTAATAGAGAACCTCGGCCGCGTGATAAAAATGGCGCGAATGTAAGGAAGATTAAAAAAAGAGACAAAATATATAGATATCAGTTAAAAATATTGACTGGTTATTTGTTTTTTGTATGTTTTAGAGATATCCAAAATAATTAACCCCTCGAGATTTTTGCCCGTTACTCGTTTTCTCGTTACTCTGTTACTCGTTTTAGTAACACCCTCCTATGGGGTTACATAGGATATGTACTTCTCTCTACTATACGCTCAGGTAAACGTCGCACGCAAAACTCTTCAAATCGATAAAATTCGCCGTTTTCAGCTACAAGAACGACAATACACAACATTTCAGGTAAATAGACGTTTATTTTGATCTTATAATTATATGTGGATATTAACCGTAGCATATTACGATAATATGAACCTTTTCGATATTCCCATACATTGAAACTAAATTCAAAATATCCAACGGTCACCAAATTTGTGTGGGCGCCCTGTGCAGTATCGAAAGCTTTTTTGAGGTCGAGAAAAAGTACACCATTTATCAGACCATTGTCTATGTTTTGGTACCACTCGTTAGTAGCTTCCAGAAGGGCAGTTTGAGTGGAATGTCCGGGTCTAAATCCAGATTGAGTGTCAGCTAAGAGGTCGTACATTTTTAGATACTCATAGAACTGGTCGAAAACTATTTTTTCTATTAATTTGCTAATCACAGGCAAAACAGAGGAAAAAAGCAAAAAAAAAAAAAAAAAAAAAAAAAAAAGCAATGCAAGTTGCCGATATCTTACCTCTTCGTGCAGAATACACCTCGACTTCTAAGAGCAGCAATCTGCTATAGTGACTGGTAATAATAGATACATATCTTCCATACAAAGATGGGCGACAGAAAAATGTATGGCGACCAAAAGGGAGATTCAAGCCTCTGACACACAAGGAACCATGAGGAACACTTGGCACTAAGCCTAAAAAAGAAAAACGGGATGATGAAATAAAAAAGTGTAAGTTTAAATCACGACCACACCAATTTATTAGGTGTTTAACAATTATTATATGAGGTCGCTCTGGATATGAAATGATAAATAACCCGAAGGATGCGCTTAGCGCCGATTTGGTTATGATCATTTCATATCCAGCAAGCCCAACTAGAATAGTTGTTTTAATAGAAACAGCAAACTCTACGACGACATAAAGTCATATAATTGAGAATCGAGACAAAAAAGTGAAAGAAAGCAATGCAGAGAAAGAGAAAACCGAAAAAAGGAAACATAGGTCGATCACATGACAAGCGAAAAGGGCGCGAAAACCTTGGATGTGTTGCAACGTTTCTGCGCAAAGTTGAATGAATTCAATGAAACTAGCAGAGAAGAACGTAGAAGCTTCACTTTTGGAAAAAATTATCTATCTATCTGCTGTTAACTGCTCTGAATAGTCAGTGGTTTCGTAAAAGTTATTTCAGTTTTGCATAAAGAGGATGGAACAGCTTTCACATAGATGCATGAGCCGAAGGAAGAGAGTTTGTTATCCATTCAAAGAGTCTTCAAACAAATACGGCGCCATGTGCGAATTTGATCAAAATGAAGAACCATGTTCAGTTTATTTTGATGATGTGGAGCATTGTGTCACCAAAACTTGTGGGAAACAAGATACTTGAGGAATGAGCAAGAGGAATATCCAAGTTATGCTTCAAGAAATGGCTTGTTGAAAGTTGTCTGATGCGGGGCACAAAAACTGGACCCACGGCCGAACAGAACTGAACAAAACAACGAGAACACCGTATTCTCGTTTTTACAGCACCTCGTATTTGTAATAATTGAAAGTTTGAAGCTGGCGACTGATACGTTGCATCGAATGCAGGTAAAAGAACATTTTCAATGTCTGTCACTTTTTAGTTTTAAAAATTGCTCATCCCTCAAAAGATTTTCAATAGTGGATGCTGCTGTAAAGTTAAGCTGAAGTAGTGGTTGTTCAGTTTGTTTTGAGTAAACTGGTCCATGAGCATATTTGCAGACTTGTGACACTTGTTGTTGAATACACTTTTTCCATTTCGTTTAGTTAACCCTTAATTTCATCAACTCTTGCAGTTTTTTCAGTGAATGAAAGTGAGTTTTGCTATAAACTGAACATCAACAGCTCAGAAAAAATTTTCGCAGGGATGCAAAAAACACTCAGCAATGAAAAGTTTATTTCCGTTTGTATTTCGGTTCCAGTGTCGGAATTTCTTCTTGTTAAATTTGCGTGAAACATTTCTTGAACGGCAGCCGGTTTCGAGGGAAATTTTCATTCAGCTTTCTTTAATTATTTGCTGAAGCATTCATTGACCATATTTCTCGCAGCATGTGTGTGAGCTGACAGCCTGTTTGAGGCTAGTCAGTGAAAATATCCGCAGCTCAGTTTTTAATAAAAAAAAATGATGTGTTTATCTGTGCAGGTATTAAATTTGCTAGTCGATAAACGCTGTACAATAAACCGCATCCATCTTCACGTTGCTTTAATTGAATGCAATATCACCTGGTCCAGTGTGCTGCTTCGTTTTATAAGGAAAATGAAAAATGTGGAGTCAATTTACATATATTTTGACAAACCTGAAATTCTTTATGTTTATTTAACTTGCTAACCACACAGTGTATAGCTGTGTTGGCTGTAAAATGTTAAGTGCAACCTACCCACTCTGATGTCAATCGGTGGGCCGCCTGACCCGCCTGCAATGAACCCTGCAGACACAGGCTCCACTCGCCCCAGGTCCACCCTCCACCAGGCAGTATCCCCGCCCCAGGTCTCTGAATCTGTGTCAATGTTTCCATCCACTGCTCTGCTTGCTCTATCACCGTAGTATGTGCTTGACTGTTCCGCTAACTTGTTCAATGCCAGATTTTCTTAATTAAAGGAAAAGACATAAATCGTTAAGGACTCAGTTATCAGAGACCACATTCAGGATTCCTTTAACGTGCATTCGTTCGGATAACCCACTCCATATAATCAGCTGTTTTTCAGTTTTTGTTTTCGTCGGGTTTTATTCTGTCTGTTTATAGGCTTGAGCGTATGTTCTGCTTATTCTTTAACAGAAGATAACAGAAATATTTTATTATTTCAACTCGTAGTTAATTTAGGGCAACCTTTTCAGTCACTTTTCAATTATTGTTACATATGAACTGAACCTAAAAACTCAAACAAGCCATAACCTTTTAGAGGAGGCACAAAAATCAAATAATTTCTCATTTCATTTGTTCCTTTTCCTCTTTTTGCATTCGTTCGGATAACCTACGCCATACAATAAGCTGTTTTTCGGTTTTTTGTTCTCGTCAGGTTTTTTATTCTGTCTGTTTATAGGCTTGAGCGTATGTTCTGCTTATTCTTTAACAGAAGATAACAGAAATGTTTTATTATTTCAACACGTAATTAATTTAGCGCAACCTTTTCAGTCACTTTTCAATTATTGTTAAATATGAACTGAGCCTAAAAACAAATAATTTGTCATTTCATTTGTTCCTTTTCCTCTTTTCGCATTCGTTCGGATAACCCACGCCAAATAATCAGTTGTTTTTTGGGTTTTGTTTTCTTCAGGTTTTATTCTGTCTGTTTATAGTCTTGAGCGTATGTTCTGCTTATTCTTTAACAGAAGATAACAGAAATCTTTTATTATTTCAACACTTAGCCAAAGCCTTTTAGAGGAGGCACAAAAATAAAATAATTTGTCATTTCATTTGTTCCTTTTCCTCTTTACTTTCAAGTTTACCGCGGTTTTTAATAAATACAGCTCACGAAGACCTACGGGCAAAGAACTGGCAAAAGGCCTTTCTTTTACGATGTCTGTACCACGTTTAAACTACAAGCTTGTAGGACATTTGTCAGACAACGAGTGTACGGTGAATTAAACCACAACTGCACAAGCATACAGTTCAGTTGCGAAGTTAATTCCTAATGATCTTTTATTTGCAAGTAAGGCAAAGAATCATATGCATTGCTTTACATGGCTGTTAAAACTAAAGTAAAGCTGTCTGAAATAGCTTGTCGAAAATTCAGACATCAAGATTACGAAACTGTAAATTAAGTCTCCACTTCATTCTAACCTAAAAGCCTGAAATCCCCCGAGTAACAAAGAATACAAAGCCTTATGTGATTTTACCACCTGACTCTACGAACTTAAATGAGCCTCAAAACCATGAAGTTTATGAGTTAAACTGAAGCTTCTTCTCGTATCTGAGTCTTCCTTTTTTTGTTACATATAGTTAACATAACATATGTAATTTTATCTTGTGAAGTAATAAAGACAAGGAATGAATAAATACATTGTTTTCTGGTGTTAAGTAGTTCTATCCGGCAGTACTCACAATATTGCCTTCTCTCTCGCCCGCAGTTGTTCTTTTGCATTCAACATGACACGGTTTTCGCTCGTCGTCATGATTTTTGCTTTGTGCGGGCGAGCGCGGATAAAAAAAAACTACCAAACAGGCTTTTTTCACCAAAAAAACTTCTGATCATCAGTTTGGCTCCACGTCTTTCACGTTCGGATGGATACCATCATAAACAAGTGAATCAGATTGGAACCATAAATATAATTATTATAAACCGCATTTCCAGGTGCAGAAAATCAACGTTTTTCTCTCAAAGTTTATAGAACGTGGTTTTTGTTTTGAGCTTGAGTTTTTACTGAGGTCCTTGACAGTTGGCATCGAAATGGCTTTCTCGCACGCTGTGGCAGTGATACAGCTGAGTCATTGAACAAAATTTTCTTTTCTTTTTTTCACTCTTGCGATTCAACAAAAGTCAGTTACCAGACTCTTGAATTCCACGTTAAATTTACCTTGAAAACCTGATATCTTATTCATCTTGACATATCGGCTTTTTCGGGTGAA